>JAQIWN010002327.1:0-16308 GCA_034699025.1 Entomobrya cf. arborea Gr-Col-00668 | reverse complement strand
TCTACTTATAATATATTATTCTACAAATTTTCAGGTCCACAATTTGACCCATTTGAGCGCCAAGGCGATTCAAAGTTTAAAAAATTTCTTATAAATTTTTTTACGGCATTCAAATTGAGCAAAATCTGATTAGTCGCAAGTTTCCTATATCCTGGTGTCAGGTTTATTTCACTTTAGCATTTTAGTAAATATTCCATTGCAGAGCTGAAGTCCCAATTTTCAAATAAAATGTAACTTTGGACCCATTTATATATTCGTGAATGACAACGAGATTTTCAAGAAATACAAATAAAATATAATACTTCTTCTGAGAAAAGACGAATGGTAAATATATGTGCACACGATGTTAGATGTAGACCTGAACAACACCTTTTTGACTTTTTCGTTCTTTTTTTACTGTTTTCTGCTATTGATATTGATACAACGAAAAAAGTAATATATCTACTTATTTGTAGCGTAGGTTGAAATTATTTGTAGTAGCATTAAGCAAAAAGTAAAATCTGATACAACAAAGTGGCGAAACTTGTAACAGAACGTGAGTTTTCTTGTACAAACTCTTTTACGAGATATGCTGAAATAGAAAAAAAAGAAACTAATAAGAGGTTTTGTACTTACTACAACATAATAATTCCACGTCCCTATTCAACACTATTGCTGCGATTTTTATAAATTCATGTTAATGTGTTGTATATGCAGCATAATGTAGTTTGGCCAAGAATGATACATCACAGAACATATTGGAATGTTAAACTGAATTGGATTTTTAACACCGGTCTCATAGTTCATAATGAATAATATTAATGGTGAAATACTGGAAAATGTCATCATCATGTCGTGTCACCGTCAGTAGCAACACACCACCCGTCATTTCTTCCACTCAGAAATCATAAACAAATATGACATTCATGGCTTAACATATAACCTTTTACCAAGAAATACGTGCCACAGACCAAAAAATCACAACTAGTGAGAAATGATATTTTGGTCTGGTTTCCTTTCTACAGAAGACATTGATAACAGGCTGCTTCTGTGGTACATATGTATATAACGCATAATGTACATTTAATATCCATTCATCTACACAATTCAGTGATACCAATTGGAAAAACTTTATTGCAACATATATCATTTTACCGGTTTTTATCTGTCCAATGAAAACCCAAGGATTAAATTGAGGGTTTGCAAAAAAAAACTAGGAGAGGAAGAAAAAACAAGGGAAATGTCACGAATTGTGCGAGCGAGCATTCGTACGAATTAATAAATGTGTATTTTCTATGCCAAAAACGAGGGTGCAATAGCTAACTTTTTCATCGCATTCGATTTCTATGTCCAATTAACGTAAAGTGATTCCTTGTTTCCATTTCGACTGTGTTCCCTTATTACTAGTTTCATGAATAAAAATTGAATGGGATGTGACATTATATGAGATTTGTTTTGAAATTGCAGAAACGCCTTATATACATATACGATGTATTTTCTAAGTAAATATCAGACAATCCTTCATGGCGTACATGAAATAGGGATCCGTTTCATGAACTCATTTATTGCGTACATTTCTCTTTAATCTAGCATTTTTTTCTTTTACGTTTTATTTAATACTCATAGTAACAAAAATTCTCAACGCTAATAGACATTTAGCGAAGTAGGAGTGTTTGTTTAGTATATGGAATTATGGAATGGGTATAAATATTACTAGATATTGCAGAATGAGATAAACTATAGTCCAAACGTAATATTTCTTTCTTTTTAGTTTTACTACATATACATACATACATACCGCAACTAAATACAATTTGCACCACAGTACTGGACGAGGAAAATTTTTGCAACATTTCCTGTGCTCATCTTTGATAATATTTGCATCGCAGTGCTCTCTTTGGCTCATGGTCATAACTGAATTAAAGATTCTTATTTGATATTTTGATTAAATAATTAGCAAAAACCTAGCTCGTCTACGATTTCCTTCATTTAAACAAATCAATCACATCATCACAATCATTACTGCTTAGTGCTTATTTTTAAGGACCCAAATAAATGCAGTGCGTTTAAGTTTTTAGCATTTCTTTTTTAAATTCATAATGTCTAAGTGTCGAGTGAGTGTACACATGTAAATGATGCCATTGCATTGTTTTACAAGTATCACAACTATGCCAAATGAGTAGTTTTATTTGTTCTCCCCGAGAATCCAGTTTTTATCTGGTTACATGAACTGTGTACTAATAATCGTGCTAGCTGTCAGCAGATCCTTTTCTATTAAACACAACACGACACACATACATACATCGGCTCCCGCAAACCAGGTGCGATAAAAATACAGCAACAAAATATTGCCCTTTCGTTTTCGCTGTGCATTATTAGAATGCATTGTAATTTTTCTAGCAGTAAAAAATAAACAATAATGATGCAGTGAATTTGAATGAGAGAAAGGACAGCTGCATTGATAGCGTTTTTTTTTTCCTTTTCCAACTAAACACATTATTATTCCTTCTTTCCAAACTATCACTTTCAACTGGTTGATTAACCACGTTACAGAACTTTTTTTTTTTTGCTTCTGGTCTGGTTGGCCGTAAAAGCTCGTAGGTAGCTATAAATGTAATGATGGATCAGTCTAACGAAGACTAGGGTAGCTTTAACTGTTAACATGCAATCTATAAAACTTTACTACAAGACAGCATTCAGGAAAATGGTGGCAGCAAACAAAGTTTGCCTCAGTTACCATGTTTGCATCCAATTTGCTAAACTTAGCAAAGGAAAACGAAGCAATTCAAAGTATTTTGATAAATCCACCCATTTGATTGTTATTAACTAACTCAACGCATAAAAACAGAAAAACGTCTCCGCACCGGTTATCACCATCTGGCATGCGAATTACTGACAGGAAAGTTAGTTCGCGAATAAGTCCAGATAAAATTATCGCCGAGGTGATCATCATGCAAAACATGTCCAAGACAGTGGAAAACTACTTAGTCATATATTTTTTGAATATATTGTATCCATTTAAATAATTGTGCTGTTTTGTCACTTGTGCAATTAGTTCTCTGGAAAGCATTGACCCGTTCTCTGTATAAGCTTTTGGACATGAGTAAAGGGTGTGCTTGCAAAATATAATGTTGTCAATCATCTTTCCTGTGATACGAGCTTACACAAAAAAAATATTTTAGCCATGTCATCAGTTGCATTGCATTCATCAGAATTATGAAATAATTACCAGCTATTATGCTTACCATCACTATTATCATATTTTGAATTCTATGACTACATGCAATTCTCTGGTGAACTGGAGTTGGAAACGAAATAGGCTATATCCATTTTCACATGCTATGAAGTACTTTATACTTCAGTTAAACTATATAAGAAGACATGTACAAATCCATAAGTCATAAGTTGTTTGTCCACCCTTTCACCACCCAGTTCTGTATTGTACTGTCCTCAAAATATTTATTACCTCAGAAAACTAAACGAATGACGAAGTTTTGCCAAAATTTGCACCATTTACATAAGGATCAGATGTCATGAGTGATAATGAGGAATGTTTACATGACAGAGAGAGTAGTTGCAGATGTATATGTTGTAAAGTAAACAGTCCAACTGTATCTTTGAATTTTCATGTTCATGTACTTGAATACTTGGAATTTGTTTCATTACAGAATACCAGCAAAGGGAATTAACGCCAAAACCCATTCTATTCTTGAAAAGAAACGAGTGCGTACCAGAAAATATACGGACTATTACTACATTCTATAAACATCACCGCAATGATATGATGATACGAGCGCAAAGAGAAGTAGAATCATTATCCTGAATCTGCATTCGTGCATGGCACCATTGACTGACACTAATCTTTGCCGTCAGCACAAATACATGCAGACACAACAGCAAAAAATAGATGTAAATATCCACTCCACCATGGATATCAAAAAATTCATTCAAGTCAGTTAAGTAACAATAATAAACGAGAATACATACATACCAAGTTGATATCATTTTACACAATGAAGGAAAAAGCTTAGCAGATCTTATCCTGAAGGGCTGTCGGCCGTCATAAACTAAACTCCATATTTAGCTTTTTGTGTCTCTTTAGGTGATTTAGTTCGTCACCCAAGTCAAGAGTAACGCAAACAAAAGCCAGACAATGTGTCGATTGCATCGCATGCTGATACATATTCATATTAATATGTAACACGACTATACTATCGTAAATTACCACCATTTCTGCACAAAGTGGGTACATATGAATTTCACTGTTTTTTATGATTGAAACTCAAAGCAAAAACTTTTTTTATATGTGTATTCCTTGACACATGAATACTTTTACAAACTCTTTTCCAGTTAAAACTAAAAAGATTAGCCTATTTTAGCTGGTATAATAATTTCCATCTTCACTTCCATACATTTGGCTCGTCTGATCTCATGCTACTTTCTCTAAATTAGAAAGTTTTAGTATTGAGAAGCCTAAAATGCACAAAGTGATTTGTTATGTATCCTTGCCTATCGGAATATACCAAGTCGTGGTCGTGGCAACTCTACATGCGATTTCGTAGTAGTCATTTATGTCCCTTTCTTGCTAACCAGATCATGGGAAACTATGCTCCGCCACAACCATCAGCCAAGAACAACAGATAAAGCTTACCAAACTACTCACTCTTTTCTTGCAGAGGTGGCAAGTAAAGACAGACAGGTAAAGTAGTTTAGCCTTTTGCTTTCTTTTTCATCCTCTGTGATCCAGAATAAAAAAGATTTCTGCTAGTTTCGTTTTACTTTATCAACTTAGATTCTTAAACGCATGCACGTAATAAGTATGTTCACCTACGGTTTTTCCAAATAGCAGGTACAGGAGTTGTAGGTACTACTGCCGTTATTGTTATGATTATTACTCTGAGGAAGCCTTAAACATAACATGAGTTTACTTCTAGAAGCAAGGCGTACACATAAAAGTCGGACATGAAACCTATTCCAATTTTATTATCACGTTTCCTTTCTTTTCCTTACCAAATGTTCTAAACATAACGATGATAATAAGAGGAAACCGAAAATCATTCAGTAAATGAATTTTACATGCCATCAGCACTAAGCAGTACATAATTTATTAAATTAGTAGGTTGTTTTTATAAAGTTACCATAAGATGAGCATTATGCATTTGTTATAAACTTCCGAAACCAATTGGAGTAAAAAAAAGTTCATGTGAATACCAGTTTAGCTGTCAGTCTGACGGAATAGTCTGGAAGTCAAATCACTTGTTTTTCTTCAAAATGAACGATATGAGTATTGAGGATTTCAACTTCTCCAATTGCAAGAAATTTAAATCAAATCTAAAAACTGATAAAATTTCCTCCAATCGCATCTCATCTAATCATCTTCGAACTTAATTTTCAATATTAAGCTTGAGTTCAACTAGATTAATTTTTTGTACTAACAACTCTACAATTTTAGTTTACAAAGAAACGCCTCTCTCACATCTCAGTTAAACCAAAGGTAGTCAAAAATTTCCAATGTTTAAAATCTAAATGCGTACTTTCTTATATTTTTACTGCATACATCGTTGTATAGTTAGAACCACTGACATGAGCTAGAGAGACGGACTAATGGTAAGTAGGCACAAAATAAATTACATTTATACTACCTTTGCATGATTATTATATTTATGTACCTACTTATACACTGACACACGAAAGCATGTTTGTTGTATTTCATTCCAATTTCATTCTATTCCAGTAATTTGGTATGTATAGTTTACTTGGACTGTCCACACACAAACCTTTGAGTAATTCGTATTGTGCTGGTCTCCACCCCTTTCTTTTTAACTATAAACGGTAAAACATAGTTTGTAAGTGAAATGTATATCGACTGAACTGACTACTATGGATCATGCCATGTCATACCATAAAGCCATGTTGCTCGCCAGTTGGGAAATCCCCGCTTGATTATTATTTTATATCCATACATTTTTGTAATAGTAGTTCGCGAGTTCCCTTTCGTGCGGACATAAAAGAAAGTTAGTCTGCCCGTTCTTGTGATCATTTCGTAGGTACTATATATTGGCCCACAACTTGCATTCATACACCGTAATATACATGCAATACGTAAAAGCTATAAATGTTACTCTGGAGTGGTAGCAACTGCGGCTTTTACTTACTGAGTATGTTGATATTGTTATCAGGTTTCCTAATTCCTAATTGATCAGTTTTTCCATATGCATCACCACTGCCATCATCTTTTTTCACAGACATGCATGAATGCACTTCATAAAGGACAGCAGCGGTAGAGTAGAAGAGTAAAAAATGTACACAAACGAAAAAGATATACTTCCTCCATAAAATGCCTTTTAAACTCCCTATTTTCCCTCTTGCCCATTTTTTCCATTGTTGTGGTCCCGTAATTTCGCATAATCTCCACTTCTAATCAACTTAATAAAGAGTTCGGGTATATGTATCTATAAATATGATCTCTATATAATTTTCCTTTTTCTGCATTGAAATGAAAAGTAAATGGAGAAATAAGAAGTTTCAAGTACAATATAAAATTCTAAATATGCACTTACGACTCTTTTGTTGTGGGTATATTATGTTTCGTTAGAAAAATCGTAAAAAATAAATTTCATGTGGCTAACACACAGAACCTCCGTTAGAAACTTGCAAATTTTATGTGATGCCATAAAAAGTGGAACGAAGTGTGTTCATTTAAAGAGCTAGATTGACCGTGTGGTGGTGTAGTTGTTTTTCTGCACATATATAATTTTCTATTATAAAATATTGAGATTACGTGTTCCTCCTTTTTTCAGTCCCTTGAGACTTTAATTATTACTTTGATCGAAAGGTGCAGCCGGTTTTGTCCATTCAGGTCGTGCCGTTAGGCTAGATGCATACGTTCATGCTAGTCTCTCTTTTTTAACGAATGCACCACACCACGACAATTGACTGTAAAAACTGAGTGACTGGTGGAAAGGCAGACAGCAGTTGCAAAATTTTGATATTAAAAGTTCGTCCCCCCAATCCGAAAATACTTTCGTTAATTGCACTTTTCATGTTGGTTATCGCAAGGGATGCATGCACATGTGCAAAATGCATTTTCATCATGAATGCATAAAAACGATAGCGTCTCAGACTCAAACTTTCATGAAACTGGAAGTTTGAGGGTTTACAATCATATAATCAGCGCTCTGTTTCTATTATCATGCATTTTGGTATTTTCAGTGACTACATATCTATATTCTCTATGCATATTGCATACACGTATTCCATGAGTCATCCGTTTCTCTCAATTTCGCAAAATGCAATTTCACAATTTCCTGTACTAAATGTTGTTTTTTCGTTCGAGGGAATTAGGGGTTCGTGAAAAATCCCATGTCGCCTCCATACAGTATTGTCGGCTGAGTCAACACAAAGAAATCCAGTCTGAGTCTGACTGACTGGGTAAAGCGTTTGCAGTTTTATTTTCGTTGTCATAATACGTTTATTTATTCCTCCCTCTTCTGTTCAGTCAGTCGATATCACTTTCATTATTTTTGTAGTGAAGAATGACAAAACAAATGCATTCAACATTTATAAATTTTAAAAAGGTATTTTTGGTTCATTGCAACTGCTTTAGATAATACATGACAAAGAAAAAGTGCATGTCATGCAAGTAAAAAATGAGAAAAATGCACCAACGACAAGGCAACACCAGCAGCATCGAAACAGGAAACAAGTCCATTTTTGTGAATTATATTCCTAACCGAAGAAAGATACGTTGAAAAAATGACAAAACTTAGTCGACACGATACGACAAGCGAAAAGTGTCAGTAATCATCATTATTATCAGCAGAAAATATTGTACGTTGATCCTTCCAATCTCAAAATTATATAGTATGCAGTTCATCAAGTTGTGGCTTTTTTCAGTCCGATGACAATAAGGCAACAGGCTAGAGTGCAGAGATATTAAGAATATTCTACGTTGTATGGAATGTTACTGGAGATGTGTGGCGTGGTTCATGATTAATCTTCTGCTATGCTACAGTTAGCAAGCCAGAGTTCTCTGGCTGCGGATGATAACGAAAAAATATTAGCCACTTATCCGTCCACTATTGGTCTTCGAAAAGTAAGTTCCGGTGACAGGATGTTGGTTTCAATACTTGTAAACCTTGTCTCTCGATAACAGTAGTTCAAATCGACCCTAATCTCATGAGCACACATACATTAATTATATGTCTTTTCGTCTCATATTTATTTTGGGTTTATCCCGTTCCGTATACGTGAGCGTCATAATAACAGAACAAGCGTGTTTCCAAAAGATCAATAGCATAATAGAAGATCCTTTCGCCTTTTGCCATGACACCTCCCACACAATGTTACATAAAATCATATTCATAGCACTTTCATTTGTGCATTGACCAAGGTCTACTGATAAATAGTAACCATTCATTAGTTTCTCTGAATTATGAGAACAAAATATACAAAATTTGTAAAAGTCAAGGAAGTTTAAAGGGTTATAATGGAAGAAGCAACGTAAAGGGGAAAATAAAAAAATCCATGTCAGGCTTTTTCAATGAAAATATTGGATGGTGTCCCTTTTGAGGTGATGATAGCAACCAGTTTGTATCTAAACACATTGGTTTAACGCACCTAGAAACAAGGGACACCATACAAAAATAAATTTTTTGACATGGCTCTTTTACCTTGATGTAGTATCTAACTAGTATTATTTATCAAAGGTAAAAGTAAGAACGAAATTCTTAATCCATAACAAACCTCTAATCATTGAACCGTCAGTCATCTGTAGCATAACATAGCTTTTGCATATTTATCTGTCTACTGCACCATATCATGACTGAGAGTTCAAACTTCAAAGTAGATATAATTTAAAAGGTTTAAAGGACACAACTTCTTTAGTTACTAAGTTACATATTGCAACTATTTTCCGTCACTTCTATATAGCAACACACTATCTTTCTTGTATAATATCCCTATCAGTTATACTTCATCATCATGACATGATGAACGAATTATGCGACAAGGAAAGGAGAAGTGAAAAACCTTAATCTATAACATCCAGTCAGTCTTATCACGCAATAAATTTTTTGACATTCACCACCGTCCTCATTTGTTCCTGTCTAATATGTTAATTGATTTTTAAAAATATGAGTTATACTTGTAGTCTATATATATTTCATACTACAGCTACACCACAAACTATACTTTATAATCAACCAAGATATTAATCTTATCTGGTTAAAAGATCACTCGGAACAAGTTTCAACTTTTTTCTAAAGCGGAGCGATGTGGTCGGTCTCTACTAATCTGAAGTAACAGAGCTTATACACTGCTCTAATGAAATAAGAGCTCACTACTTATACAACATGAAACAGAGTAAAGTCAAGGTGTATCTGTGGTGACGTGAGCATGTCTTGTATGCAATTTATACACTCTTACAACAACCAACTCGACCATATGCTTGGTTTTTTATACGTAACTTCCGCCGGCTCGTCAGTATTTCTGGTATTTCTATAATACATGCACCCTGTTGCTGACTAAAAAAGGAAGCTTTTCCTCCTCTCACTCTCGTGGCCATTATCGTTCTTTTCTCTCTGTGAATTTTATGAAGATAGATGGGTTATATAAGAATCACAGAATCTTTTATTCACGGAAAGCACTTGTTATAAACACTATTATTTTTCTTGTACACTTTTCCCGTACGAATGTATGTACATGTAGAAAATTGTTGAGTAAACTAGAAGTTCGAGAAAATGCCAAAGTAAGCAACACATTCATTCTTGCATGTTGGTTGGTAAACCTAGTGAAAGGGAGAACTTAACTGCAAACCTTTATTCTTCGCATCGTGGGGTAAAGTGTTTCTTGTTTGATCTTTTTTCCACTCTCTCTCTCCCCACAGGTAAATCAACATTACATACTATATTACACGTTGCATATACAAAACCAAGCTAGATTAATATACTGTTCAATTTTCTTTCTTTTCTTTCCACTGAATGAGTATAAGAGTGGCAGGAGGATTATAGTAATTTCGTTGCAAATATATCCTTTTTTTTTCTTTTATGGCTTTTCTTGTTTATGAAGAAAATCGGTTAGCGGTTGTGTGTATTCGTCCTGATACTGTACTTACTAAAAGCGTATTATAAGTTGGTACCTACCCAAAACAATCATATATTTCGAACGACCTCTTTTTCTCTGTACCTGATAGGGCAATGCAGCGCATATAGTTGATAATCAACATGAAACAGAAGAAGAATCGGGAGCATTTGTTGAAAACACAATTTACACAAGTTCAACTTTCTCTTCTCTTTCATCACATCAGAAGGAAAATTTCGGTACTTTGCTCGCAGGAAAAGCCATGAGAAAGCATTATTTTCTCTCTTTATCATCAGTTTCACTATGACATATATATTATAGCATAGCGTATACTTCACTTTTGGTTATATAAACACCAAATGGAATGCCAAGGGCTTTCTGGTATACAGCAAGCAACAAAGAAATTGTTTGCAATACATATGGACGCCTATAACGGGCTGATATCAAATTCATCATTATTATCGTACACATTTCCCTCCAAAATATCCACAAAATATCAAAAAACCTTCTAGTAAGTATATATACTCTGCTGTGTGCGTAATAGGTTTAAGTGAACGTATCGCTTTTAGCATAACCTACTACATAGATAGGTAATGTAATACCCACACAGATCCGAAAAGCACATTATCGAGCTAACTTCCGTAGACGCCCAATTTACTTAGCATCTTGTCTCATATAACAACCAATTTCCACAAAGATCCATCAAGGTTGCATATCCATTTTCTCTTTCTACTTATTTTCTTCAGACGTAACACACAAATACAACCTCAAGCAACAACCCCCACAATCAACATTGGCCCATCACAGTAAGCTGCACTTATTCCCTATCATCCAACCCGAAAAATCCGTTTTTGAGTGATGAGATCTAAAATTCGAGGCAAGTGAAGAATGCTGCTCCCTATTTCTTATTCAAAAGCTCGATTATAGCATATTAAAAGGCGAAGCACATTGATATAGTGTACCTGTCTACCTAAAAAAAATACGAAACGAACTTACATTTAATCCATTCGTTTTTCTCTCTAGCGAATCACTTCCCCCAATCTTGAGCGCTTGTTTTTGGTTGTTTACTATGCGATAGTCATTCGTTAGTTGTTATTATACTTGTCTGATTTTGCCCACTTTTTCTAAATTTTCCTTTTGCTTTTTCTTGCAAAACCAAAAACACAACCAACAACGAATAAACTTTGCCAATCTTACTTCTTTCTACCAAACAATATATGGGAAGACTTTTAACTGGTTGCTTTATGTATTCACAACACATTTCAAGAAATAATACAAGTAACTCTGGATTTCTTTGCGTGGGTGATCTACATTTCAAGATTCAAGATATATGCATTTAGCATAAGCATAGATGTTTTTTCACACGAAACATACATGCATTTTGCCACAAAAATACACACAAAATATCCTAGATAAGAGAATATGCATTACCCACACAGCAGCCGTCAACAGCACAAGGTTGTGGTATGCAAGAGCATTGCATTTTGCATTGTACTCCTTCTGCTACTGTAATTTAGTACCATAATAGGCATTCTAAATGTGTGAAGGGGAAAGCAATTTATCATACGTCTTAACAAACTCGTCATCATCATGAAACCATAAAACATGTAATAGGGATAAAGATGATTGCTTAAGTAAAACAGACAAACAAAAATATTAATAGTACTTGTTGTATTCTACCCACTTTTACTGTGCACTCAACAACATTCTGTGGCTTTCTTCCACTCCTTTCGTGAAGATGGACTGCTGCTGGCATGCATATATATGCATGTAATGTGGCCGTAAATAATATACGTGTGCACTCCATTCATTCATGTGGTTTCAACTAAAATGGACTTTACACACACAACAACGCAGCCATCATCATCATCAACTATAATACACAAGTAGCTTGCTACTAGAAAAAGAGATGCAGTGGGGCTGGGTTGGGCTGGAAAAAAGTGAGAGCTGAGAGTTCATGTATGACAACAACAGAGAATAATATAATCGTTATAAAAGAGAAGAACAGTTCAACAGGTTTAAATCAACTTCTTTTTCAATGGGCTGAAAGTGGTCATTAATGTGATTTACGACGATTTAATGGTCTCAGATAAATAGCCTTGAATAAATGCCATAGTGTACACATTCGTTCTTGTTATGTTTTTTGGCATTATGTGTCTATGCACATATGAATGATCCTACTTAAGGACGAATATTGATATATTATTTTTGACCAATATACTATTCCTGATCAGTGTAGGAATTAGAAATAAAAGTCACGGTGTGAGTGTGGAGTGAACTATCTATGTCTTCAAGTATGTTCATTTTTTCTTTTTTGATAAGAAGATATCTATGATAGAGAATATTACAATAAGAACTATAGCCGCTCCTACCGTCTTGAATTGCCCATGCGTAACTTGTAAGCAATGAGTGCAAATGATTTTTCTTTCTATTCAATAATACTTTCAGCTACTATATACAATACCACAGTAGGTATAATACTAGAAAACGACTCGTTGAATCATCGAGTTTGTCTTTAAGTTGCACAAGAAACAATCAGAAAGAAAGAATACATTTGGCATAAATTTTACACTTATTGGATGGATAATCTATGTACATTGCACATGCATTATACTAGTACAAATACAGAAAATACAAAGTTGCAACACAAAAACTGTACTATCAGAGCAGTAGAGATGGAGAAGTGGAAACATTGTGCTTTCGTGTAACGCGGATAATGAACCGAATCCAACCTATCGCATGGTTTTTCATTTGTCAAGTTAAATTAGTGGAACTCTCTTTCTCTGCTTCTATAGTTCAACTAAAGTGCTTTGTTAGAATGCTTAAAATTAGTTGAAATGCACACCTCATCTTCATCACTATCACAAGGAAAACTTTGTTAGCATTCTGTACTTGTTCCATTAGCATTATTAAATCACAAACTACGAGCCAGCTTTGTACAAGCAAGCAAACAGAGTTTCGGTTGGATTCTCTTTTAAGAAGTCTCAAAAGAACTGCCACGATTTAAACTGAAACGATAGGGTAAACAAAACAAAGTTACCTACATACATGTTCCTAGATAAATATATTCAGCATACCGATTGTGCCCAAACACTGTGCCGAATATGCACTGTGCACGTGCAGTGTGCGCTCGTAGTCTAAATGAAGGTATAGTTCTTTTCATATGCTATATTCACCCGGCGTCGGCTAAGCATCGCATACCCCCATATATTTTATGTATGGTAGTATATGATGCTTAGCACGCCGCCGGGTGAATATAGCATATGAGAAATATAATATGTATCATTTAAACTTCATACTTACGAGTATTATAATTGTAAATTGTGACAAAAATCACATGTTTAACACAGACTATGTGCTACTGGAGTATAATGAAGATGGCATAAGACAACCCATGCTGAAGGCACACACATATCACATTCTCTAATAATGCAAGCTTGTCGTGTACTCCCCACCCTTCTCATGTCACTTAACTTTCACACTCACTTTCATTATTCTCTTTTGTGGCATTATTTGAAGATATATTGCATAGGTATTATGTACATTTGTTGGCGTGGTCCTCCTTGTTGTAGAAAACAACAACAAAGAAAAGGAAGCCCCGATTTTTGGGGTTCAACCAAGCAATCTGTCATCATTCCATTCTCTACCTTTGTTGCTCTTGTTTAGTTAGGGAATAAAACGACAATACAAGTTCAACAATTTCGCATATTTATGTTATGTCTATACTATTTCGTTCGTACCCCGCAGAGTATCTGTTATCATATCATTGCTATCAAATACACAATTTGCAAAATTTACCCTACCACCCTTCAATATACTGGGATTCAAGTACAGTAGACACTTTGTGTGTTCCATCATTATAGTAACAAACATTTAATTATGTTTATACTATATGCGAACGGAATTGCAATATAATACAATATACGTTGCATATTTGTATATCAACGCACCTATTAGTGTATAGTAAATGTATTTATTATGAACCTAGACATCTGCACAATAGTAAAAAGAAGAGCATCATAATATCATGTTAAAAAGGGAAGTATGTAGGTATTTACTTGGTCATTAGTGACACACAGTTCCATCCACATCATCAGCCCCGAAAATGCCTGAGCAGATGTTAAGCACGAACGAAAGACGAAAATGAAGGAAGATTAAAGAAAAATTAATGTCACTTGTGCCACACGTTTCAGTGGCAAAATACAGACAGAGAACACATGACTAGTTGAAAAAACGGCACAACAGAAAAAAATGCACTTTTCATTACTTTCTTGTCTTGTAGTTTGCTCAACTCTTCGCTCGTGCTCTCCTTAACAACTCGTGTCTGTGTGTAGTGTGTATATGCATCCTATAGAAAATAATAAATAGAGAAGTTGCAAAAAATAAGCACGCTCTTAAAATACAACCCACTACAAGAAAAAAGTATAATATACATACATTGAAGCTTGGGGATCATTACGATCCATTATTCAAAACATTTTTATGTGCACGCTAACTAACATTTTTACTTCTTGTCTTCTGCAGAAAAACGATTAAGAAAAGTGATATCATCTCAGAAAATAACAAACATAAATGCTTTTTTAAAGCATTAAGATTATCACTCCGTTCTCTCTGTCTTCAGCTTATTGAGCGATGGAATGCGGTCTGTAATGATCATGCCATCTCTAATACATCCCAAAGAAACAAGCACAGTACTGGACAAAAAAGAGCTGTCATTAGCATTGTCAAAATTAATTGCAAAAATTGTAAGGCCATTTATTATTAAGCTTGACGAGTCAAGCTATTGGCGGAAACTAGACAATTAGATTCGTTGTGACCAGCGTTCATGATAAATCTGATGAAGTAGGTAAATATATTGTTATATTTGTAGTTTAGAATGATTTTCGATCTGAATTGATAGCACTTGCACCAGTGCTTACCTAATAATTCTTCAAATTAATTGTAAGAAGTTCCTAAGGAACATTTACAACAATATATAGATCTATCTATCGAATTTGAAGACACTTTATGTGACCAATAATTCCCTATGCACAACTTATTTGTAATGGCACATTATACATTTTTGACCTTTATGTACCTAAACGTATTTTTTATCACTGAATATAAATTGCTCATAGTCTCTCTAGTGTCTCCTGATAGTTTAATACTCTTGACTCGGCTGCCTTTCCCGTCTTTTTCCAACACTGCGTCTTGTTTTTCATTTGAATCTTGCATGTCACATGATATTACATAATACATCGCTATCTCTATCTACCATAAAATTTCATAGCAATAAACTCAAGATACTCTATAATATCTATACTAACTGTTGACTGCAAGACCAGTTAATATATACTTGCATACAATTTCTAAAAATACATCACACTCCAAAACTAGACTTTAGACGTAGACTTCTATAAACGCTTTTCAGGGTTTTTTTACTACAGTAATGCAACTATGCTAAGTATGCAGGCTCTAAGTATATTATGGTGTTATATAGTTGAAACCTATGCCCACCTACCAAAGAAATCCAAGCATTAGTCACGTTACATCAACTGCGGTGAGTAATATAGATTTATATGATTTGGATTTTGGACAGACGGCCATATTTCGTACGTTACTTCCTCACAACTGTCAACATCATATCACGAATACATTTACCACCGTGAGTATGCACTGTGCACTCGGTTCCACTGCAAATAAAAAAAATCGATTGCATTCGATCTTTAAGACAGACGCTTGTTCAACTCAACTCTCAGAATGTGAAAATGTACCTTGAATGGACCATTAAATCATTAAATGTGCGCTATAAAAATTCTTCCAAGATTTAACATAACTTAATTTATTGTGTTAAAGACAATGACTTCTTCAGTCCACAATGGACGCTGCAGTATTGGGTTTAATATTTACGTTATTACTTTTCCACTGTACATTACTCTCGGTGTTCCCAAAAATTACCTAAATTCATTAAACTCAAGTATGTACTTATTGTATGCTGATATTAAGGTTTGTTTCAAATGTAAGCCAAGGCTTGCTGTACATTATAGGATTAGGTGTAAAAAACGATGCGACGTTCATAGTTCAACTTTTCATGACGAATTTATATTTTCTGAGGAAGTGAATATTTTCAGTCCTTGCTTTCATAGATTTCAGCGGACATTTTTTGCAGCAATTTTCAAATTATTGCTGTAATAATAAACCTGACACCAGGATATAGGAAACTTGCGACTAATCAGATTTTGCTCAATTTGAATGCCGTTAAAAAAATTT
>JAQIWN010002326.1:0-16308 GCA_034699025.1 Entomobrya cf. arborea Gr-Col-00668 | reverse complement strand
AATTGGAATAGTCAAAATTTTCTCACGATTGGAAGATTTTTTTGTGGTGTCATACTTAACAGCAACTTAGATACAACTTTTACTTTTTTTAACTCTAGAACGCAAATAGTCAAGTAGAGTATTTGTTTAAGGCGTCAAAATGCCTGCTCCAACAACTTCAAAACGATCTTCAGAGAGTAGCAGTGGAGCGGCCACTCAAGAGCTGGAAACTTGGATAGAAAAGATTGTGGATGGAAAAGATGGAAATGTGCCCAGACAAGTTTTTCTTGGTGGGGTGTCAGGGTGGTAAGTAAATTAGTTGCACTACTTAAATCTATAATTCTGACGTATATTTATGAAATGGCTTTCCAAACTTATTTCGGACTACATTACAGGGTTACAGGATTTCTGGCAATGAAGGTTGGCAAAGTAGCTGCCACTGCAATCGGCGGAGGAATTTTGTTGGTTCAGTTTGCTAACCATAAGGGATATATTAATGTAAGTTCAAAGTTTGATATTGTATCTTTCTTTCTGTTAATTTTCACTTTGTTGGAAATATAAATTGTCAGTAAAATTTAACTACTGTGACTTAATTGAACCAGATCAACTGGAATAAGTTAAATAAGGACGCTGAGAAACTTTCTAAACAAATTCAGAAGGAGGCTGCTGGGAAGAAGGATTGGACAGATAAAGTGCGTGCAACATTAATTCATTTTAGAGCTTCTTGTCTCATACCTCCTTTTGAACTTAACGAATTCTTGATTCGTTTAATTATATTTAATACAAGCATGTCAATTTTAAAGTAGGTGCTTAGATTTTTGCAGGCAATTGTTTTAATATTGTATCAACCTAATAATCACACTGACAAACTTACAATATACTGTTTGTGCTGTCTCTCTATGATAGTTTCCTGTCGCACCGAAGTATCACCTTTTTTATTTTTGTTTCCTTTCTTTGTTGTCTCTGTTTTAGATTCGAAATGTGGCTTATGAAAACACTTACGGCGCAGTTGGGTTTGTTGGTGGCTTTCTTTTAGGCCTGGCATCCACCTAAAAGTTAACCCTCACCACACCCTTGTGGACGTGCACGTTTCCACTAAAATAAACTGTCGCTCTGTCCAATTCAACTGTACCGCTTAGTACAGACGTGTGCATGTAGAAGGAATAAATTACAAAATAATCCGATTTTAGACTGACTGACTATTAAATACTTTTACTAAATATAATATCGATATTAGAGAAGCTTGTCATTTATAAATAAATGTGCCTCTTATTATTTCATTATTTGTAGAATTTTTACATTTTTTAATTCCAATAATTTGTAATATAACAACCATTATAACAAATTGCTTTCACTGTAAATATTATACTTTAATCTATGCATGTCACTTTTCCTGGTTATCATTGTTTAGCTGGAAAACAAACTTAATAAGGCAGCCGACAAAGCAGAACAACTTGTTAATCGAGGCGACCGCCAAGCCCGCAAGTGGTACCACAAATTGGCGTATGGTGAAGATTTGGAAGTTAAGGAGCTTCAAGTTTTTACGATGGCATTTGCTGGTGGAGTAGCTCTGGGTTTGTTAACTGGGAACTAAATTTTATCTTCCACAAAATTGAAATGATTTTTCAAATCTCGTTTCAGGGATCTGAGCTTAGTTAGCTACCTGTTTAACTAATTTATCTACAGTTTATAGCTTTCAATGCAAACTTTACGAAGAAAAGAAGAAAAACTTCACTACTTTTTTAGTCAGTAACAGTATTGGGGTTCACTTTTTAGTTGACTTTATATATTAGTCGTTTAATAGAATATTTGTGTTTGCTAACAGTTTAAGAATTAAACTATTTGTGTTTAATAGTGATATTAGGAAATATATTTACGCAGGATATTTCAGAACATGTGATTATTTGCTAGTTTTCCTTACATTTCTCTTCATTTATCCTGTCCTAATGTATCACACCACACTTTACCAATTTACCAGTTTCCCGAGTACGGTTCGAAAAAAATGTACATAAAAAATCGTAATATAGTTTAATAAGAATATGTATATCGTAAATTGTATGCATATTATATCAGATATAAAGATGGACTATGATATGAGATGAAATGCAATTCATGTACTTAAAATTGTTAAATGAAACAAAAACCAACAATGAGTAAATAATAAAGTAAATAACAAAATCGATTATGAATTAAATAATGAATAATTGTTGTTTCTGGATTTATTGTCACTGATTCTAATATATGTATGTACGAACAAGGTATTGAAGCAATAATGTTTGATGCATTTTAACAATTCACATGCTTACTTCTCATCATATACAAGTCACAAAATCATTTTTTCAACGCTCTCGCAAATTAACTAACCATTACATATATATAATATATTTACTTATCGTTTATAGGTCGTTATTGCTCAATAAGATCACCATTTCAGTTGTTTCATTGTTTTTTTGTTAAGTAAACTTTTAGAATATCACTAACTGCGAACTTGCAAATATATATTCAGCAAGCAAATTTATAGATGCACTACATATGTAACAATTTAACGTGTATGCTATTATGTAACTACTTCTATAAGTAGTGGCGCTGCCTAAAAATTGTAGTATTGTGTCTGTGTCGTTTAGCTGCTAAACACTGATAACTCTTTTCGTCACCTTAGAAACTTGTAATACAACAATGTTTAAATCTTACATTAAATAGGATTTTATGTATGTTTATATTTACTTTCTATAACCTTTTTGCCATTCTAATTCCTTTTTGCACGTCATGTCATTGCATTCTACACTCAGCATTTGTTGAACATTTATTTCCAAATACAAATCCCCTAACAAAATGAGTTATAGTATTTTTTATAGTTAGCTTTAAAAGTAGAATTCGAGAAATTCTCCTGTTTGTATCTCAAAACAGCGTAGATTCCTCAAATATCATTTTTAACTTGATTATTATAAAAGCATTCATTAAAAATGTCTACTTTGTAAACTCTGTTAATCACCACTTTGTTTTAAAAAGCAGATTTCATGTACTCTTTACATTTATATCGATATAAGATAAGGCACGACGAAAGACATAACGACAAACACATTTTGATTTATAGCTGCCACGCGACAATTTTCATTTGACTGATTCTCTTGCACAAACAGTAAGTATATTTTTTAAAATTAAAAACCATTTCATATTTAAGTTTTTTTTCTATATACAATATTTTGTTATACATACATAAATACAAACTATCGTTTTAAAACGTAATCTCAATAATAATGTATATACAAAAAACACCTTATGTACAAATTGGGAAGACATGGATTAATGATTATCATTTCCTTATTGTCATGATAAATCAGCAGTTTACTACCTATTTATATTTAAATTCTTTACAACACAATACCGAAGTAAAATTAAAGTGTAAATTATATTTATAAACTAAACTCCTCGTAAAAACTCATCTTATTTCAAATAGAATAACAAATGTTTATATTGCGCTATTAACATTTCCAAAACGTCTTTCGAAGAAGTATCGAATTAGCTTGCTATTGTACATAAAACTGTTTTAATTTAAATATTATGCAAAAAAAAGTTCAATAGTAGTAAGTATTTCGCCAAAAACGCCATAAGATTTATAAATCTCTGGTTTTCTTTGTTCAATCAAAATAATCTAAAAATGTTTAGTCATTTCGCAAGTATTCTCATCAAATCCAATATATAGTAATTTATGTAACCATGTGCATTTGTTATACCGGTAAACGTAATCTCAATTTATATTTTGAAAGGCACTTTTTGTTACGTTTGAAGTCCAAATTTTAAGTGATTTTGTATGCTAATTTGATTATCTTTATTTCCCGAAAACTACCCGTAGTCCACAATCGAAATAACGTTTTTTTTTTAAAATTTTCATCTGCACTTGATATTATAAATTTCTTTTTGCCATAGCACGGTCATTATCACGTATTCTTAAAATACATCATAGGAAGTAATATATTTAAATTATTAGTTTTGTTATAATTTGAGACAAATCGATTACATATTTCGTGAATACTGTTTTGTCAGTATGTACTAAAAATCTTCACAAATACCTAGTCCATTGCTCATATTTTTTATTGCAGTTTGTAACGTCACTTTTTATTCGATCCGTCATGCATATTTATTGATATGTTTGTTTAAATGTGTATTGTATCTTATACTAAATTTATTGCTTTTTGTATTGATTGTGAGTTTACGTTTTTTAGGGGGAGTTATATAATTTTTTAATAAAATCTCAGTTAAAACTTTAATGTCTCCCTTGTTGTCATATATTTATTCTCATTCAATTTAAAAATGATACCTTCATGTAATTATACCTTTTTTATATTTTGTTTTATATTATTTCGTAGTATTGCAACGCATTTGTACTTCAATCTACAGTATTTTCCTGCTAGAAAGAAACATCATACATAATATATTATGTATAGTTACTATAAATTTTTTACACTTGGAAAATATTATGGCTATTTTCAGTATATAGCATTATAGCTTGTAATAGTGTAGGATAGTAGGATTTTGTCAGCTTAAGATTTCTCTAAAGACGAGCTATATTTTTTTCCGAGGCATGGTAAATGGTGTTTTGATAATACCACGGAAAAACGATAATTAAATAAAAACTACATTTATCTTATCGATTTCTTACATGTGAGCGGAATACGACGGTAAAGATCCAAATTATTTGCATAAATATACTTTCTTGTAAATTTAAAGTAGCTGCACTTCGAGACAAGTTTTTGGTAAGTTTTACATTAAAATTTACATAATCCACGAGCTCATGATAGATTTCCTGCTAGCACAAGATCAAACATTAAAAAAAACAATCTTTTTCCTATCATTTGGTTAATTTTTCAACGATTAAATTCGCAAAGTCTAATGTAACTTAATTTTCATTTAAAATTGTCATACGAATTTTTAAAAGGCTAAAAGTAATTCAACAAACTCAGATTTAGATTCATGGGCATATATATATTTATTAGGCTTCGTGATGTGATGATTGCATGATTGCATATATAGGTAGAGTAGCTGGTTAAAATTAATAATAACTGATTGGCATTTTTAAGCAAGTTTTAATGATTAATGTATGACGGATAACCATGATATGATTGCGCACGTACAATTTCCTATTGATAAAAAAGTACTTTATAGAGCATTATTATTGAGAGTTTTATCTCCATCAATGATAAGTTACTATTGTGAGTCCATAGTTCTTACATGTTAAAAAGTACGTTTTACGCTGCGCTGCTATGAGTTGTACTTTTTTATGTATTTTTATGTGTGTATTGGATTGTGGATGATGTACACTGTCTGGGTGTCACGATAAAGTTGTTGATTTGATCATAACTAATTTTTCAATAACAATGTCACAAATAACCTAAGCAGTTATTTTGTCAACAAGATCATGAGTAAATCTTGTACTTGTATAGCTTGTTATTTCTTCTTCCAAGAAAATTTTTCTTCAAGAATTTTCTGCGCAGGTATTTTCTAGACATTTAACTGTTGTATTTATAAAGTAGAGATGTAGACAACTTTACAAATTCCTATGCAATTATGTCAGAACACAAAACTGCATGCAATGCGACTTGGACGCGTATTTTTTTTATCAGTGTATCATATATTATTAGGCTATAGCAACGTGCAAACGCTAATGATTGTATTGTAGTTGTAAAATAATAAGTAGTAATCAAAGTTAGAAGATATAGAGGTTGTGTTCATTATATCATAATGTGCATAGCTTTGTTTGATAATATTTTTAAGCTATATTACTGATGAAATCTCTTGATAGAATCAATCATGATGATGTGATGTACGTATGACGAAGATTCTTCTTTTTTTTGTTAAAGTAAAGCCTATCATAGCCATGTCATGCCGTTGTCAGACTTGGAGTTTATGATGGACTGCATTTCGTCCAATAGCTCGCTTGAAAGCTCGTCAGGGAGCAGGGAAGGAACTAAATCGTCTGTGGAGTCAACAGGGTCGCTTCCGAGAATAGGAATATCGCCAGTATCTAATGATGTCCCACCAAGACCGTTTTCTGAAAATTGTCAAGAAATATTTTTCAAATTTTTGATTTACCCCGACCCCACTCCTACCCAAAAATCATAAGAAAAAGGGTGTTGTAGCAGTTTACAAGCATAAAAAACTAATGTAATTTATAATTTTATTGCTTTAATTAAAACTCAAATCGTTGCACAAATTTCACCCAAGTTTGTTTTCAATACTTCATTATAAATTTATAAGGTATTGTAATAGCATATTAATTAGTTGAGAAAGCTCTTTATTACCGCATAAGTTAATGATCTTACCAGCGATGGGGTTTATGCATAAGTTAGAAAAAAAATATTAAGCGTTTATTCATTAAATGTTGGCTATACAGTGCGGCATGTGGTCTACAGTACAAGCAAGCATTGGTGTGCTTCATAATTTATTAAATTTTGCAATAAATTATCTTATTTTACAAGCATATGGACTATGGACTAGGTTAAAGTTCGGACTAGGTATAATAGCAAATTAGATAAACTGCCAGGTTGAATATGTTTTACAATTATACACACCACTTATAGTGTCCATGTTGTCATCCATCGGAGACAGGAAATCTTCAGGTGTATTTGGCAAAGAATAGGAGGTTCCCATCCCAAGACCAGAGTCTGCTGACTCTTGTCGACTGTGAAAGTCTGAGCCAGGCGTTGATGGATTGCCCATTGGCCCACTGAGAAATGGGTCAAGTTCAGGTGCTTCATCCATCTACGATGAAAAGAAACATGAAAAGTCATATCGTTAAATAAAAACAGTTTAAAGAACGCATTTAGTTACAAACGCATATTGATTAACTGAGCTATACCTTATTTGATGGAACCCGATTATTTTGTTGTCTTAATCTGGCTTGTTCTTGTTCCATCTGCAACAATGAAAATAATTTCATTGATTGAGGTTAAGCTTTTAATTTTCTGGTATATACGTTGCAACTTAAATGCAACTACTATGGATAGCTCTAGCTACTTAAATGTATAGGTATCTATTTTTACTCATACATTTAGTGCTTGATTACTCACTTGTCTCATTATCTCCTGTTGACGTAATTTCAGTCGTTCCCTTTCAAGTTGTAGCTGCTGAAGTCGAAGCTCCTGTTGTCTGGGCATTTGAAGTGCTAACTGTGCTGCTGCTGTGGCGGCGCCGCTAAGAGCGGAAGCGTTTGCAGCGGCATGGGCGAGAGCTGCTGCATTGAGCTGTTGTTGCAACACTGGGGGTCGTTGCAAGTGAGCGGCTGTAAAGAAAAATGGACATGTATATTATTAGAACCTATCTATAAATGTCAATTTTTACTGAACAGGGTTTTTTTAACTGTACTGCAACTGTAACCTCTTTCTTGATAAGTGTAAATCTTTTATTATCACGCAATCAATATTGAAATGATGATAAATTGATAAGTCCCATTTCTATTTTTAAGTTTAAAAGCTTTTTAAAATGTAAATTGTCATGATCGTGATCATGTAAATGAGATGTTCTGTAGACCGGACGTGTGTTCAATTTATGCTAATCTAATCTTGCAGTGATTCAGGAAAAACGACAGGAACTTTTTTGGGAATAAGATTAAATTTGGTGCTTCAGTGGAAAATATTGTATTCATTTATTACTCAGGAAAAGTCTTTGTTCATCATTATTTCAGTTTGATAACAGGTCATTCTATTCATGATAGACAAAAAATAATAGTAATGTGAAATTGGTCTAGTCTCGCATGTGTCTAGAGAGGTGTTGTGTATGAAAAAAAAAACGATTGAACGAAGGTGGAAGTAAATTGTATTGACATTGACAAGTACAAAAAAATAACAATGACAATGCGCATTGATATGAATTGGTAACTTACGAAGACGAGGATCAAACCAGGATGTTGTTCGGGTTTGGTGGTTAATGAAGTACACCTCGCCCTCCGGAGTCATCGCTTGTTCCCATCCATCAGGTAGTGGGCCATTGGCAATTCCCAATCCTCCGGATGACACACCGGAATTATTATTGGCTAATGAAGGATTTGATCCGGAATTATTAGACGTGCCACCAGGTTCTCCCCCAACCGCTAAGAGGATCTGTTGATGCTGAGCTTTTCTGGGATCTTCCCAAGTTGTACTTCGGGTGATATGACTGTGTGGGTAAAAAAGATAATAATATGGTTTAGAATGAAATCTAAATATTGCAACAAAAATAGTCAAATGTAAAGTTTTTATATCTCCTCATCTCATCTCATAAGCCTCAAACATTTTGTCGTTTCTTTCATCAAATTCAGTATCGGTTTAAATAAAAATGAGTCCCTTACTTTATCGTATGCATACATGAAACTTAAATATCGAAAAATTATTACTTGTTCGCGTAAAAATAAACATGCCCCATGCCCTTTTATATAAATCAAATATATATTTCTTATCCAAAATGCATCCTTTTTTTACGATCATGGTAATAACATTATGTGCTACATATATTTTCACAGTGTGGCACTCCATTTCATGTTTACGTATGTATAACCGGAGTAAATGCATTGACCTTAATTACATTTTGCCATTATTCATGTGATCATGACTATGACCAATATGCATGAATCTTAAGGTCTCCCAGTATCATCATTACACACAGTAAATACTAAACTACACATTTGTTTTGTAGCAAACATCGTTGTTCTTTATTGCCACCACGTTACCATCATCACCTCCAACACCGCCACCACCTCCTCCTCCTCTTCAGTCGTCCAAGTGTGAGTCACCCAAAACCAAAAATAAACCTTGCAATGCAAAACTTGAAAAAAAGAAGCAGTGTAAACTGTAAACTCTCGGGGAAAGTTGGCATGCGTACGCGTATCGTATGTACCACATAAGATTTGCACAAGGCGAACATTCAAAACATGAGATGACATGAGATTTCAGTTGTACATCAAGATTACAGCCAAACCAAAAAAAATCCCAACTGTTGTGCAAAGACTATGAAAATGAAGCTTACAAAGTTTAAGTTCATAAATACACAGTTTGAAGTTTGAACATAAATATAATACACACAAGAAGATGCGAAAAGTAAAGGCAAAATTTTAAAGCAAAGGAAAATTCTGCTGTACACTAATTTTGAAAATGGATTCAGTCAAAGACGTTAAATGTTCCACAGTTCACAATTTTTATTATTTTTTAAAAACAATGTTATATGGGATCAGGAAGACATGCATGAAGAAAATATATGTGTAGGGGTAGTACAAGATATTCAAGTTGTATTTAAGCAAGAAAGCATAAATAAATTTAACAGTAAACATCAATTTCGTCCACATCTCTCTACGTAATTTGCTTTGCGCAACATACGCGAAGATTTTACACATTTCTCGTGTGCTAAAATAAAAAGCACCAAACTTTGTATGCTTTTTCACCTAGAACGTACATGTATCTTATTTGAAATAAATATATGAACCGAATATTCATTGCATTTTGCAGTTTCTCGTGTTTAGATGAAGAACGATGACGGAAAACGGAAGTGGTAGGGAGGCAGCTTTGTTAATTATACGAAGGCTACAAGCGTATTACGTACATAGCATAAAAGAGAACTAACACAGCAGTTCTTGACGTTACTCCACTCCTCCGTCCCACGAAAATAATTTTCGCTTCTTTTCGTCGTCACGGGAATCTTATCGTATGAATGAACTTTTACTAGTGAATCTTGGCTACAGACAACCGACCTATGCATTTATAAATATATTTCGAATTATGTACATAGCGTATCCAGAGAAACTGATGCAGAGTTTCTAAGAGACAGCGCGCAGAATGATTGCAATCGCCGCAGAAAGATAAACAATCTTCAAAATATACACACGGCACAGGTTTTTCCGTATCTGATTAAGTAATAATGAATGACTAAATTGTTTGTTTGTAATTTTTTAAACGCTATATTTTAGCTGTAGTAAGGAAATTGGCCACTTCTTCCTGGACAGCCTGTTCACTTTTGGACAAATAAGCAAATTGATTGCTTTGCTATAAGCGTTTTAAAAAAGCCTAGTGTATGAATTTATTCAGTTTGTCGACAGCGATGCATAAACATTATTAAGTTTAAAAGTTCTCAAATAAGCAGAATGAACTCAATAATTAAGAAACTTAAAACTCAATTAAATACAGCTGATACCCCACGCTGACCAATGCTTGTGGCAAATATGCTGCATAATATCTTAATTGATAAATGATAAGTCGAGCATAATTTTGTTTACTACATTTATAAAACTACTTTTAATGACTTCGGGAAACTTTTTCTTTAACTAAAAATTAAGTGGTTTTGGTCATGCGTTGTGAAATCATTCGTTATAAACATGTCTTTGGAAATGTGGACATATTCAATTCTTTCTTAAAACATGCTCGTTTTCGTTAGTTTAGGTTTGTTTGCTTCAGTAGCTAGAAAGTTGCCGCAATTCCAATAAAATATCAATAACACGCATAATTAATTACTTAAGTATTAGCAACCTCGAATTTCAAAATCCCTTGTTACAGTGTTACAGAGGTACTTTTCATTAAAATGAGCCATTTATTCCGCTTATAATTAGCTAGTTTTTATTTGTGGTAAATTGTTTTGAGTTTTGTGTTTTTCGCAAATATTAAGATAAGCAGACCTTTCAAAACATCTAGGCGTCTTCTTACAACTCATCGTATTGAAATAGTGTAAAATAAAAATAAAAACATGAGTATTACATACATATATTATGTATTTGACTTGCACCATGCATACTCATGAATATAAATGCGAAATTCATTCGTCGAACGAACTTGTATGACATGCACACAGTACGCACATGAAAAAAACCGATAGGTAGACCTCATTCATGAATACTATACTGCTAAATTCGATATATTACTTCTATTCCAATTCCAAATAAACAATTAAATGAAGATGTACTTCACGTTTACGCTCATACATTATTTAAATACATGCGAATGCCAGATTAAGCCATGCGCTGTAACTGTTTTTTTACGATCATAGCATTTTATGTCTTTTGAAGTCGTTCTGTTTGTCTGTTCGTGGCAAATTTTATTAGAAAAATTGGTGGAGGACATATTCAATCCTTCGGTTTTTAGTATTAAATCAGGGATAAAGTAGCGAAAGCAGTTGCCATAGAGATATTTTTAATTCGTTTAAAAAAAACAACATTCTAATTTACATTCAATCAAAAGAAATAATAGTTAAGATATAAAATTAAACCTAATCTGAAAAATGACCCATAGCAATGAAACTTGTCAGATTCAGATTACCAAAAATATTTAGAACTATGATTTGTGTAATCTTTCGCTACCTTAAATTATCGAACTCAAAATTATGCACTACTTCTTTTGAAATTTTTATGTAGCTAGTTTGTGAACTCTGTTATACTCATAGTTTCGCAAAACAGAAGAAAAGATTCTATCTATCGAGTGACTAATTGTTTTTTGTAACGATAGCTGTTGTATCGGTTCCTTACGTACTGAGAAGACGCTGACAAAGAAGATGTACAATTGTGCAAACCTCTTTTCCATATTATTACTGATGCTTGATTTGAATGGCTAATGCCAACTGTATATCGTAGCGCCAGCTTAAAGTTTAATGTTTTGATACTATATTGATAATCTTGGGGCTATGACACCTCTCTGGTTCTCGGGTAGGGCATTTGACTTCTTGGCCAATAATTATGCTTCTCATGAATTATCGTTAAGTCATTTTCTGTCACTAAAATGGTTGGTTTTAGTTCAAGATAAAGGGAATGAGAATCGGCAATTGACAATATAGAATCTACTTTTTACAATGTAATATTCTACCTATCTACTTAATACAACAATTATTTATCACACTCTAAAAACACATATTTAATACCAACTCAAGGCAACGCTGATTTAGGACACAAAAATAGGACAACTTTCCCTTCGTATTATATACTGGACTGAAATCTCTTTAAAGGGGCTCACCGATTTCGAAAAAATAATTGCCCATAAACACACTTAAATTTTACCAAATAAGAAGTTAAAGCGTGCGAACATGAGAACCAGGATGATCACACGCACAGGTTATAGTTATAATTAAAGTGCATCTTTAAGCTGTTACGTTAAATTATGTGTCATCATTATTACAAGTAGGTTTATACCCCCGAGAGTTGCGAAATTTTGGTTCCTTCGTTCGTACTTCGTCCTCGCACAAATTTAATCATTCGAATTTGCAAAACTGGTTAATGGCAAATTGTGAAATTTTTATTTATGGCATGTTTTATGTTTTACAACGTTCCAAAAATATTCCTCCTGTAAGTACGCTTATAATTGAATGGGATGATGTAGTAAAAATGTAAATATAGTTTTGGTTTTTTGTACCTAATATAGTACAGTTTGAGAAGATCAAAAATAAAAATTGAATTCGTTCGCATAAATATAACTGGCAAAGCATAAAACATTTATTGCGCTATTGCGCATCTTCCTTTTTCTAAAGAGTACTTTTGTAATTACTGTTTCTTGACGTGTACTGCTTTGTTGTACCAGTACCACCACCACCGTCCGTAAGTGCATTTACACCGCTTGATAATTGAGTTGAGCAGTTTTTTCGTAACCGTACTTTTTTTTAAACAAAACAATAATAAAAGAACATAAACTTGCATTTGATACGTATAATAGATGAGCAGCATGCATAATAGATGCTGAAGGTGATAATGATAATAATGTGCTTAAATGCAATCTTCGCCTCGTCGGTCGGTGAATATATTTCATCAGATCAGAGCGCTGCACTGCAATGGTTTTATGATGTCTTTTTTTGTTTCTAATTCTCTGACAAAAAAACACTGTGCAGTGTGCGTATAGCGTGTATATTCATTCGAAAGAAAATTTTATGAGACAATTTATCTAGAGAAGCATAAAAATATATATTTATCACCATCTTGTAATTTAGAATAGCGTCTGGTACGTTTTCTTTAAACATCAGAAAACCAATTAAGATAAGAGATTACATGTCAATTTTTGCTTGCTTTTTTAGAGTGGTGCGATATGGCTATATAACAATTGTTTGTTGGGCATATCAGATCACAAAACCCATCTACTCTTATATTTAACTACTTGACTTAAACAAAATAATATCATAATAATTTTAGTACATCATCGCATCAGAATATTTATATTGTATTATTAATTTTTATTGATTGATCGTCTGGGATCTTCTTAAGCTCTTATTTTTTCAAAAATATTTCCAGCAACCTATTTATTTCAAGGCAAAATGGTAATTGATTGATTTTTTGAGTTATTTTCGTTGTATTTGTACAGTTAATTCAAGATTTCTAAAACGCAGTTTAAATATCTTTGCCTCCCTTTCAATCTACTACGATACTATACGATGATGAGATGATGATCATGAGTAGGTGTAAGTGTAAGCACATCACACTGATCAGTCAGTACACAAAACACATCACTGGGCATCCTAATTCTTGCATACATTATGCATGCATGACTTTCTTCATTGATTCTCTGCATAATATTATTCGAGTAAGTGTGAACTTTAAAGTGTAAAAACAAAATGTGCACGGGTGTTCGTAATGCATGCACTATTTATGTACATGTCTTTTTTTTGCATACACACACAGACAAGTAATTTACACTAGATTTTTTTTGTATATTGAAACGTTAGAGGTTCAGGAAGATGCGACACGACAGACAGTATAATCATCAACACGATCATCCTTCGTCGTCGTTTCCTTCTCATGATGACGATGATGCCATGAGCCAAACACCAAAGCATATTGAAGCCTCTGTACAAAATACACATATAAAAACTGATAATATGGTTTGCTAAAGGGGGCTTCCAAATTTAGCCATGTGATCATCCATGAATTGTTGATGATGAAGTCAAAATGAAAAACAACTCGCCTTTGCAATATGAACTGTTCTCAGAGTGAGAGAGCCTGAGATCAAGTTGGCTTCATCTATGGTAAATCTGGCAAAGCAATAGTTTATAATTTGCAGTATAAATGTAAAAGGTTTACTATATGGCATGATTCTGCCATCATGTAACGTAACTCATTCCCTCTCTTCAATTCAAGTAGTAGTAAGTCAGATCAGAGTATTTTTTTTTATTGAATTTTGAATTCAAACAGATCGTCGTCAGCAACATCATTTTAATCACCTCTATTGCTTTAGTTGGAGGAGCGTAACAAAATGCTACATCACGAGTGGTGTGGTGGTGTACTAATTTCTGCTTCCACCAATGCAGCTAATATTCATATCCACCCGAAGTGAAGATAACGATGATTTAATGATACCACCGATGCGATGATTGTGATATTGATGACGACGATGATGTATTCGTTTAGTTCATAAAAAATTATGATAATGGTGGTTGGTTTGGTATATTACTGGGCTGGAGTGGGGAAACCGAGTTGTATAAAAATATGAATATATTGGTAGCCTTGTCTCCTAACTTGTCAGACTCAAAAAAAGTAAAACTGTATCTCTCTATTTCATGTTGGCAGTGTGCAGTGGCGATACGATACATGTTTATGTTTTTTTCATAAGCTTTTGAATTTCTTTTTATCATTCACATTTTTAAAGGAAACCAAATCAGAAGTTTATCACTGACAATATTTTACATCTTGGTTTGTACAAACCATTATTAAAAATATTAATTTAATGCATTTGGTAGTTTAAGCTTGCCTGCGCGTAGTATTCATGAAGCTAATCCCTCCTAATTTCAGAGATTCTTATGAATTTGTATCGTAGACAGAGAGGTAGTTAACTTTAGACGTTTGACTTTTTCACATGACAAAGATGAAAGAGAGAGACCTCGCATAAGATTCACATGGTACATGAAAAAAAAATACTCGAAAAAAGTCTGAATGGAAACCTAAAAATGAGAATAAACAAGGTAGAGAGTTTGTACCAGAAATAGAAAGGACTTCACGCAAAATGCAAATTAAATTTACGCATACAAGTAGCATTTACATAAAGTAAATTTATTCAAAAGATTGTACCAAGATTTTATTGGGTACAACAGTTAACTTCTCCTTTTTGACTTGGACCTTTTTTTACTTTAAATCTCATGGACCACGTCCAGTAACGTGAAAGATGAGTGCTTCTAGGTCTTTTTAGTATACGAGTTCCCATGGTAATCAAACTGGGCGCCAACAGTTTTTGAGTTAAACTACTTTCGAAAGCAGAAACAAGTCATACATTCATATTTGAAATGTATATAGGCTTTCTTCGTAAGTAAACTGCGAGAACGATGTACACAATGTAAATATGTATGTAGGTAAATATGCAGTGTAGTATTAAATTTTGGCATCATTTCCTGTCCTATTAATCGGAAACGGCGCCGTATGGACCGACACATCTGTGGCAATCAAGAAGTCTTCTTGAACATTATAATATTATGCTGTTCGTCAAATGTAGAGGACCGATTTCTTGTTACATTGAGATCTTTGCTACGTAAACATGTATGAAAGGATTTAGTTTAAAATGAAGAATGGTTTTTTCATGAAGTTACATGATACATATATGCAAATAACCCGGTTATACACATTACAATAAAAATCTAAATAAAATAAATGATTAAAATGAGCTTTAAAATTTCCACGTTAAAGGAAACGATAAAAATGACCTTGAAGTGTATAATAAATGTATCAACTGAAGTTTCATTTCTACCAGGAAAAAAATGAATCAACCGAAAAATTAATTTTGACGAAGATGAGATGAGAGAGAATAAAACTAATCAACCGAAAATTTAGTTGTGATGTGCGAAAATAAAGGTATCAACGGAAAAGGAAAGTCTGAAAAGGCTCTTCTTACTTGATATAATAAACTTGGCCTTCAGCAGTACAAGCCTGTTCCCAGCCGGGTGGTAGAGGATCTTCTGATAAGTTGCCTGAGCTTCCAGATTGGAGAGATGCTGCTGACGCTTGGCTCACGAGTGAAGATTGGGCAGCTGCCAGTGAGTAGGTTTGTTCGAGGGTTGCGGGTGAGCTGTGTGCTCGCTGATGACCACCTGTGCCCATCCCTCCATTGTTCGTCATTGGACTTTTTCTAGGAAGATACACAGAAGTCGTCGTCATCGTAAATATTATTCCTTTTTTGCAATTTCATTTGTTATTCGTTAAGAGTATATTTTTTTGATTCACAAAAGGATCATTCATGATTTTCGGTTTTGTTACGTGTAGCATGAAACGTAACATATGCGATTCCGTATTCCGTATATATTTGCATATTTTTATCTGTCTGTTTATTTGCCCAGAACAAATGTCAATTCAATTCGTCGTCACTTTACTCTAGTTTTAACTCCAAGAATGCAAACGAATGAAAATTTTAGGAAGTTGAT
>JAQIWN010002325.1:0-16310 GCA_034699025.1 Entomobrya cf. arborea Gr-Col-00668 | reverse complement strand
TCCAACTAAACCCAAACGATAATGATCCCTCCCCTTCAAAATCTACTCCCATTAAACCACTAAACTCAACATAAACAGCTAAATTAACCAACTTACCTTTTAAAAATTCAACTCCACAACTCTTCAATTTAATCTTTCCAAAAACTTTAAACTAATTTCAACTCGTTTCACTCTTTTTTTGTTTGACTGTCAATCTCAAAAACTCTACCAAACGACTGTGATTTGATTCTCGGTGACAAGATCTCTTTACCTGTTTACCAGACTATTCTCTCAAAACTCATCTCATCTTTCCTTCAGTCAAGTAAACCTAGTCGTCGGTCTTTTCATTGTGTTGTTTTTAGCAGATGTCCACGTAGAACAGATACGGTGGATAGCTCCACCTCTTTTTGGCCCACTAGCCAATCAAATGGCACCACGAAATTTCTGTGTGTTTTAACCCTTTCAACAAGCCAGCAGCAGAAGACAAGTGTAAAGTAAAAGCAAGTGAAGCGAAGGAAGAACAAAGCCTTGTTTTTTTTGTGGTGAGCCGACCAGAGACCTGACAGACAAACAAGAGGAGTAGGAAAAGGCAGTGGATATTTTTTTTAAATGTTCGAGAGTTGAGATATGAATTGTTCGAAAGTACTTGTAAATCGTCGTGTGATCATGTGCGTTATTGTACGTGTTGTAATAAAATTGATAGTATGCCAATTTAATGAGAAATAGAATAGGTGATGATGAAGATGATAGTTTTTGCTCATCTCTTTTTTGTGTCGCCACCAACCACCGCACTGTCGCTGCCGTGTCGCTATCAGTTATGCATCACCACCCTTCATGCAACTTCCGGTTTTATTTTTGTGATGTGATGATGGATAATAATGATGATAATATGATATGAATGTGAATATGAGATGAGGGATGCTTTGTGATTGTGATTAAATTGATTAGGGTAAATACAGGTGTGTAAACACACGGCATGGTGTGTTTGAAGAGATTTTTTATGGAAGACAATTTAAATAGAAATGAATATAGTATTGTATTTATTTTTAGAAGGGAGTATAGAATGAAATGTAAAAGTATTTGAATCATTTTTATTGATTTTTTTAAGGGATATTATTCATTCCAAAGTACGTAGTAATTTTTTGTTGTTTATTTTAGGTTTAGTTTGGGAAAGTATTTTTACGATTATTGCTTTGTTGGCATAATTTAGTTAATGATAATGATATTAATGATAATTCGTCTTTATACTGCATTTAGTGAATTATTCTTGGATTTATGAAGATTTATGAAGTTTGAAAACTTGAAACTAGCATGTTTTTTTTAAAGAATTAAAGGATGTGTATATATATGCTATTTGTAGTGTAGTAAGTTTTGTTTGTATTTTGTATGTATTGTAATTTAATTATCCGTCTTCTACCAAAAAAAGGCAAAGAAAATCTATCCTAGGTAAAAACACCTTTTTGCTTTCTGATTTGCTGGATGACGTCCCGTTTCTTTGTCTTCTTAGAATTACGTCGGAAAGGTGAGGGGTCAGTAAAAAATTAAGATGGTAATTAGTTTTATTGATTTTAAGTAAATTAGTAGCAGAGATTAAAGTTCAATAGTTCAGTACTATCGGTATCGGTATTAATTTCAAGTTTCTTTTTTTTTGTTCACCTCACACCTCAGTCTCACACCACACCTTGCCTTTTAATTTTTTGACGATGTAACTTTCCATTTCAATGTGTGCGTGACATGCATAATGTAATGAATGGTTTTTTTTCAAAATTCGTCATTCTTAAAATTTTAAATTCATAATCATCTTGTTATCATGAAAGTTCAAAGTTTGTCACAAATAAGTAGCCTTTATTTGTTGTCTCTATTAATTTCATGGACAATTATTTATGTCCATTCATATTAAAATAATTAAGGAAATGAAGATCAAAGTCTAATGTTCAATTAAAATCCCTGAATTGATAAAAACAAAAGGTTAAAGTATCAATTTTAATTTTTCATTTCTCCACTTTGAATAATTCCTAGCTTCAAGTAAGTGAGTGACTAAAATATTATTACTTAATTTGAATATTTTATGCTTTCAAAAATTAAATTGTATCAAAAAGATCAAAGTTCAATACAAAGTCGAAAATGTCTTATTGTTTGAAACATTTATACTGCATTCACTTCCGGTATCTTTGTTCCTAAAAATCATGAACTAACTTTAAAGCATTCATTCAACAAAACTTAATTTCCATAAAATATTTCAAATCATGGAAAAAATCACTCATCTTTGTTCTGCCCTTACTATATTAATGAACCCAAGCCCTTTCCAACATCATTATTGGTTTTTAACCGCAAGTGTTCACACACTTTCTTAAAACTCTCTTGACATCTCTCTCAAGAAACTTAAAGAAAAAAAGTTAATCTTCCTTCAGCCAGCCGCAGTCGATCTCTCTTCTCCAGCGACTTTGAAGGCAAAAAATCTTCTTTCCAGGTTCCAATTTTCGAAGGTATTTTCTAAGGTACTTAAAATACTTATTATATTTTTTTAATAAATAATTCTAACTAAACGAATAAATAAATGTCAAACATTACTAATTAATTCATTGAAAACTTTAATTTTCAGATTAACCAACAAATCTCTCCAATCCAGTATAGCCATTGCTAAATTCATCAGCCAAGATGAATTCCACGCTGGAACGGGATTTGAAGTCACGAGGCCTCCTGCCCGAACAACTTATGACCTGTCCATACAACAAAAGACATCAGATTTCGTAAGTTCATTATTAAAACTATCCATACATAAAACCAACAGGTACAATAATTCTGTTAATTTAAACGTTAATTTTTTTAAACTGTTTATTGTGATTCTTTTTATTGCAGTGAGGGTCGCTTCTACAATCACTTTTACAAGTGTCGCCGAAACTGGATGGCCCATAAAGCTCTCAAAGGCGAGGAGGTGCACTACCTCACCTGTAAGTATAATCATTACCATCGGGTTCCCGAAGTGGAAATTACTCACCACGAAACCACCTGTGTGGACAGGAAAAAGTTAAGATTTTATCAGGTTCGGGACGCGGTGAAGCAGTTTTTTCCTCCTGACTACTATGAGGAGTTCCAGAAGTTCGAGAAACAGCACGAGCAGGAGGAGCTGAAGGATTTATATGATGGTCTCAATGCTGGGGTGCTGTACAGCGAAGAATGTTTTGGAAAGCCGGTAACATTTGAAGAACTGGTCGGAATGACTTCAGAAGACGTTTGGCAGAGAAGATGGGAGGCTTTGAGGAAGATGATGCCCAAGAATTGGCTTTACAAAGCGGGAAGGATGTCAAAGGAGGAGTATGATGAGCTTGTGAAAAAGGAGGAAATGGAGAAAAAGGCGAAGGCTGAAAAGGTGGCGCTGGGGTCAGATGATGAGGACTGGTATGCTACCTCGAATGGACCGGGATTCGATTTTTGGCAAAATATTTGGGATCCTGATGTTCGTCATTCTTCGTAAGTCATTTTTATATAAATTGGTTGAATAATTTAGAATGGGGGTAATGAGAGAATAGTTTATAATTTTGGGGATATTTCTTTGTACGACTTTTTTGATAGTGTTCCCGGTTGTTTGAGCAAAGTTGAGCGGAAGCTTTTCATGAAGATTCATTCGAGGAGGTGGGAAAAGGAACGACTGGAGAAGCTGGAATTGCAACGGAATCCAAGGCCAGGGACTGAGGAGTATTTGCTTAATCAGCATCGGGAGTGGAAGTCAGAAATTGAGGAGCGACGGTTGCGGGATCCTCCAGCACCCCCACGTGCACTACCACCGCTAACGCAAATTACTGAAAGGGAGGAAAAGCCAAATGGGAGGGGTGAATTGAGGGTCAGATTTGAAACGGAAACTGAGGAGGAGGCTGATCAACGCAGAAGTATTTTAAGAGGATGTCGTGGTCGGGCTAGGACTAGAGGTGGAGGCGCAGCACGTGCAAGTTATGGAACACCACCACCTCAAACATACTCTGTTATGACAAAACCGCCGCCGCCACCACCTCAAGCATATCCGGTGGAAAGAAGACTTTCACCAGCACCTCAAGCATACCCGATGGAAAAAAGACTTTCACCAACACCTCAATCATCCTCTATGGTGGTTGCACAGAAGTGGCAAGATCAGAAGGCTGAGGAACAATGTGAAGGGGCAGTTGGGGGAGCAATGGCTTTGGTGGTCCAAAACGAAAATATCGCTGACGTTATGGGAAATTATCAGTTTGATGAGGATGAATGGGTGCAGCCAGGTTATGTTATCAGAACTAAAGATCCATACTGGGGCACTGGGAATAAAACCGATGATTACGAAATCACTGTTAAGAAGGTGAACCGTGTTCCAGTCAACCGTCGCCGAAGGAAGTAAGGAATTTTCTAACAGGGTTTAACTTTTGGGAGCAGTTTAATGAAATTTTTAGTGGGGGAATTTTAAGGAGAGCAATCAGTCTTTTTTGCAATGAATTACTTTTACTGTTTTCTTGCATGAACTATCACGGGGGGCTCTTTGTTTTGAAGTTGGTAAATAAAATAAAATTGTCATCTGTCTTTTCTACTTAAAAAAATTCAAAAACAAAAAAGAAAATCATTTAGAAGAGTTTTTAAGCTGTTATAATTTTTTTATTACAATTTCATGTTGAAATCAACAAGTTTAAAAGGTAGTTTTAGTCAGCAGAAATTATTTATGATGGAGCAGCGTTGGGTCCCCTCTTCCTTCCGAATCCTTGTACAATGTTGACAAATCTACGGTTGTACTGGAATCGCCTCTTGGCCCTTCCGGTCTTCTTCTTTTTCTTTTCTTGCTTTTCAACCTTGGGCGTTTGTCCCTTGACTTTACCGGCACGAGCCAAGGATCCGTGAACCTTTCCTCCGAGAAGTCCTACGTTCAAGTCCAGAATCTGATTGGAAAAAGCGGAAACTTCTTGGGCTTCATCTTGAAGGGGTTCTCCAGCACAGTAGAGGATAAGATCTTGGCCAGATACTCCTTCCAAGACTGCAAGTTTATCCTAAAAAATACAACAATTAAGAACAAAGTTAGCATTATAACTTATCACACAAAGTCATCATCATCACATCATCAGCTGGCACTTCAAATATAAATTATCCAAAAATATAATTATCCTTCTTTCATTAACTCACCTTTAAACTCAAAACGGTCTCATTCTCCTGACATTCCAGCACATGCTGCTGGTTTCCACGTACAAAAAGTTGCATTGTTCCAAATGACCTTAAATTTTTTTGCAAAACAAACCAACACAAATTAGTAATCTAAAAAATTCACATCAATTTTCCACCAACACAAACTTTCACACCAAAAACAAGAAATTAACTATTTACACTAACTATTCTTTAACTACTCACCTTTGTCTTTAGTTTCCAATTAAAATTTAATTGAAATTTTCCAAAAACTTTTTAAAGCACACTGAACAAGCTTTACTTGAAGTGAATGAAGATTGCAGGGGAAAAGATTGCACGTAAATGCAATAAGCAGCAATGTGTGATGTGCAGTCAAATACGGTGCCACTCTCAATTTTACTCTATGGCTATCTCAGCACTCTATTCTTTCTTGTGTATAAAGACTTCAGCTTGTTAGGTTCAGCAAGACTGTCAATGGATGGCGCGCGTATCACTTTCCCAAAATTGGCATCTGTCAAACTTTTTATGATTTTTTTGGATGTTGTGCGCATCCTCCCACTCATTCATTCATGACATCATTGACATCAGTTTTTTAATCTAATTCTCATGGAAACATCATAGTTTTTTGGGAAATTTAAAAAAAAAAAACATTTTCAACAAATTATAAATTTAACCCTTTCACTATTTTGAATTTTTATTTTTCGGTTCGGTTGGCTGCTCAAAGCCCAAAGCAATAAAAAAGTCAGTTTTGGTACTTCCGGTCGGTCCACGTTCATCTTTTGCCCAATGCCTTACTTTTGATTTTTCTTTCATAAGCGCATTTTAGAAGAAAAATATTTCATTTTTTACACCTGGTTTCTCATTAATCATCTCGTCTGATCCTCACCTCACCTGGATTTTTCTAAGGTGATCATGATCATCATGACTAGACGACGAATTCCTTCTCTTTTTTTGCATTCTTACATGCTATGCCATAGCAATGGCAGCGTCTAAGAAACTGTATATTTTTGTGTTGTTTTTGAAAAGAGAGCAAAGAAAAATGAGCAGTTTGAATTTGAATGTTTTCTTGTGGTGTACGGCGTACGTTACGTACGAACGGTGTACGGTACCACGGTCGAGCGAAAGCAGACGACAAGTCTCGACAAAAGCTCAGCAGCACCAAAAGAAGGAAAAAAATGTTTTTGTACAGAAAAAGTCTCAAGTCAGCCTGGCAGCAACACGGCACGACCGACGGTCCTCTTCTCTGCAAAAAGCAATGCAAGGAAGAAAAAGAAGAGTAGAAAGAAAATCATGAATAGAGTAGAGAGCAAATTAAAACGGTGGGGAGAAGTAGTGCTTTAAAAATACATACCTTCGACATTATTTTAACGAAAATAACCAATTATGATTATGAAATAATATTAAATTTTAAAATCCTTCTTTTAATTAGAACTAAGAACTGCAAATTTTCGTTAATTTTGATGCTATAATATGCTCACAATACCATAAATAGTAATTAACTAACTTTCATTTACTTTTCAAAGCCTAAATTATCATAAAATGTTAAAATAAAATCGTAATTAAATAGCATTATTTTTTAAATTCATTGTTTTAAAATACATCTATTAAATTAATTATGCGTGATTTTGGCAATTTCGTCAAATAAGATTGTAATTTCCATAAAAGTCTGTTAGCTCCCGTTACCTTAAATGTGACAGACTAACAAGATGTCTTTACAAAAATCCCCCGATACTTTTTTCATATTAGACGTACCATCATAATCTGCTATGTTTCTGTTTCTAGAAAAGAAGGAAATGAGAGAAGCAAAAGCAAAGTCAGCAGAGAGACCACATAAAAAAAACACACACACACTTCTATTTTTCCTGACTGACTGACTGAACTAAACAGTGCGAGATGCATTCATGATGATAGCAGAATAGTGAGGAGATGTTATGTTGATTGTGATGATGAGAATGACGATGATGATTGCAATGTTATGCTGAGGCTGGCTGAGACTGAGAGAGAGATAAAAAAACACAGAGGGACAGGACATCACATCAGAAAAAGAAAGGTTGGTTGGATTGGTTGAGTGTGAGTGGTACTCTATTTTTTACTACTCGTCACGCAGGAGAGATGAGAAGAGAAAAATTTTGTTGTATCTCTTCTGCCTCTACTTGTTCGTCATTCTTATTATTATTTTTCTACCTTGACACCCCTAAAAAACACACTCTACACAGGAGAAGTGCAATGATTTACGTGTAGAGTTAATTAATTGGATAAACAATGGGAAAAGTTAATTACAATTAAAAGAGTTGTGGTGGAGGTGGTGGCAAGGGGTTGTCGGCAGTTATATAAGAGTGTGTAGTGGATGATGTAACTCTTTGACAAATTGTAATTATGAGTGGAAGATAAATGGGGTTGTTAATTATTGAAAGTACAGGTGAACTTAAGATGAATTCACTTCCGGTTGTTAAATTTTTAAGTTGAGGGTGGAAATTGGAGGGTTTAAAATAAAGTTTTTAAAGAAAGAACAATGGATTGGTGAAGTGAAAGAGAAAGGTAGTTTGGACAAACTTTTTCAGGTGTTTTTAGAGGGTTGGGGAAAGGGTTGAAATAATATAACTGGGGGTAGATTTAAAATATATACAAATTTGTGGTTGAAGTAAGGGTAGATTTAAAAGGGGTTGGGGGCTGGGGTATGGTTAGTTATAATTTGTGGGAGGGAAATTGAAAAATAAGAATAAATTAGTTTTTGAGTACGTTTCGCGACGAAGAAGTGGAATCAGCTGACTTTGTGGTGAATTGGTTAATTGCGAGCTGCTTAGTAACGAAACGCGGTCATTAGCAAGAACACCTGCACCGCACATCTTTAACTTTCAACGGCCGCGGAGATATTAAATCAAAAGAAGGATAAAGTCAATTAAAGAGGTTAATTTGTTTTGTCATTAAATTATTTAGTCAGGGTGTATTGTTAAGTTGTCAATTTTTGTATTTATCTGTTTGATTTTGGGTTTTGTGGTTTAAAAAATTATCTTCCAGTGAAAAAGGCATTTACTCTATTGTATTTTGTATTGTCATTTAAAATTAATTCGCTGTTAATTTTTCTTTAATTGTTCTGTTAATTTGGTTAAAGAGTTTGTAAGGTTTGAAACAAAAAGTCACTTTGAATTACTCACGCGAAAAAAGTCAATTTAAATGTAAGAAACCTTTATAAAAATTTCTTGTAACCTAACTATTTAGTTATTGTTTTAATCAGACGATTAAAAAATTAGTTAATTAACTCATTTTGTCTGTTTATCTATTTAAGAAATTTATTTTTCTTCTCTCAAGAAAGAACTGATTAGAAAGAAAAGTTAGAACTGATTGATTGTCTGGAAGGCAACAAGTTTGTTTTTGGAAAGACAAGATCTTATCATCTCAAGAAAGGTTGAGAAAAGAGGAACAGGTTATAGCTTTCAAATTAATAATTAAAGTTAATTCACACTTGACTGACTATTTAGGGAAAAAAGAAAGTTGCCGATTTTGGAGCTGTGCTCTTCTACTTTTCTGTCTGGTTGTTTTTTTTTGTCTTCTGTGTCGTGTCAGAGATAAGGAAGTTAACAATTTTTGCACTTAAAATCTTAATTGAAAACACGAAAAACAATAAATTGTAAAAATTAAAAAATTACAACAATTAACAAAGCTAGGAAACAAGTAATACCACGGCAACAGCTGAGAAATTTTTGGTATTTAATTTTTATAAAGATAATCATAAAATTGTAATTTGTAATAACTGCTTTTTTGGTACGAGTACTATATCCATATTTAGTGTTACTTAGTTAATTAACTTAGTGATATTTAAGTAAATTCAATCTGTCAGTTTGTACTTTTTGGAATACCGGTATAAAAAACAAGAAGAGGTTAAAGGCTGGAATTCTATGCAATTTTAATTGTCAATTAAAAACGTATCGTCGAAGAAGGTCCATGATAAAGCCTAATTTAAAGAAGAAGGATAACCAACAACTCAACTTGAAATAACTATCCACCAAATTAAAGCAACCACCACCCACGCACGCGAAATAGTAATTTGTGATCAAGTTTGTGTGTGTTTGTGTCGTCGTGTGTCTTTTTCAAATTTGAACGGTGAAGTGTAAAAGAAGAACCGGAAGGGAGGAGGAGTTGGAGAAGAAAATTAAAGTCTGATAAATTAATAGTTAGATAAATTGTAAAAGTAAATTAGTTAGTGAAGAAATGTCCCGTCATGAAGGTGTGAGTTGTGATGCGTGTCTCAAGAGTAACTTTAAAGGGCGGCGGTACAAGTGTCTTCGGTGCTATGATTATGACCTTTGTGCCAACTGCTATGAGGGTGGATGTGCCACTTCAAGACACACATCAGATCATCCTGTTCAGTGCATTTTGAGTCGTGGTGATTATGGTGAGCAATGGAATAATACTTAACCAAATTGGATAATCATATCGATAAAGAAAACAAAGATTAGCTAATTATGACTTTCATGTAAATCATATTTTTTTTGTGAATAGACTTATATTATAGTGGAGAATCTTCAACGGATTTGGCACACTCGTTAACGTGTCCCATTTGCGGGAGGTTAGGATTTACAGAAAGTGAGCTCCAGGCGCATGTCACCTCAGAACATCAGAATTCTAATACTGAAGTGGTAAGCTAATGCAATTAATTATACTAATGTTATAGTTTATTTATTAGTGAATTTTACTAATTACTTATTTTTCGGTGGATTTTATTTGAAGGTGTGTCCAATCTGTGCGAGTTTGCCGGGTGGAGAACCTAATCTAGTTACTGATGATTTCACGGCTCATTTGACTTTAGAACACAGACAGCAACCAAGAGATAGTAAGAAAAAGCTACATCTACATTGATTGATGGCTAAAATTGGCTAAAAAGTGACAAATATTAATGTACATGTTTGTTTTTAATCATGTTTAGATTATGTAGAAGAAGCTCCTTCCGCCCGGCACAGCCTTCGTCGCGTGCAGCAGCCCTCTCGCACGTTAGGAGTAGGTAGAGGTCGTAGGCCAAATATGCATTTCAGTTCTGGAGGACTTTCGCCGTCAGGTGCTCGCGAGGCTGTGGACCCGATCGCCGAGCTACTCTCGCAGTTGTCGGGTGTGCGTCGTGCTGCCGCAGTACCTTATGATCGCCTTCTTCATCGACATACATCATCCTCGAGTAGTCAGCAGCAGCAACAGTCCAGCAGTTCGGGAGGAGCTCAAGGTGGAGGGAGTTCGGGAGGTGGAACACAACGCCGAAGTGTCTTTCCCCAGCCTTCTGGTGGACAAACTGTCATTTTGTCAGAGACAGCCGCCACTATGCAACCACCCAACCATATTGGATTGGAGTCCTCTGGAAATCAGAAACATGATAAGCATCAGTTTCTTCTCGATAAGTGAGTAGATAAATATAAGCTGGCATGGTTATTATGTTGTGGTCTTTCTTGAGCAACTTTCTAAATTTTCTGTTTGAATTTATATTTTTCAGGTGCTTGGATTCGCAAAGACGCAGAGATTTGAATCCGGACCAAAGTTTGTTTTTGCAAGATTTACTTTTGGCAACAATGACGCTGTCGGATGATAATGATAAGCCTAACGATTGATTTATCAAGTCTTAGCCGAAAAAAAATAATATCTAATCTTAAATATTATTCTAAATCTTAATACTAAAATACTTTATTACTACATACATTACATCACACTTCATTTTCAATTTACTACCTTTATCTACTAAACTATAAATACATATGAAATAATAAATTTACTGTTATATAATTGTATTATCATCATTATATAATTATTATAAAAATTAGTATATATGTTATCATTATTTAATTTCTGTTTTGTTAGTCGTGTGTGTAATCACATCACATCATCATGAAAAAAAACATTAGAATAAAAATTTGTCAATGAATTTTTTTTCAATTGTCACTCTGCTCGGCATACTTAAAATACATATATATATATTTAAATAATTTAAACGTTATTGTTACTATTACTGTCTCCGTAAATATATATATATATATATTTAAATACAATTAATATACCAATTTATATTAAGAAAAAAACACAAGAAAAAGAATGTAAAAAAGCGCTACTCAAATCAAATCAGATTTTTTTTGTGCATTTTTTCTGTTTTTATATGAAAAATCAGAGAACAAAATTTATGGATAATTACCGATTACCAACCAAAATTATAAGAAAGGTGTGAGCAGTAAAGCAAATGCGGTTTTTTTGTGTTGCGCGGCGAGCGCGTGCGTCCGGTCCGGTGATTATTATTAATAAATTGAATCAAAAAATAAACTTAATTAACTTTGGTGAGAGATGGGGGGAGAAGGTGAGAGGGGGAGTTGAAAGAGTGACTTCACACGCACGTAATAAAAATTAAGCAAGTCACTTTACAGATATGATTAATATGAAAAAAAAGTAATAAAGGTATTTAAAGTGTTGAGAAAGGAGGAGGAAAAAAAAGAAGAAAATGAAAATGACATGAAATAAAAAATGAAAAATATAAAAAAATTATTTGTAGTTCTATTTTTTATTGCATCTTTATTAACTGCATTGATACTTTAATCCATATTTTGCATTGTTCATTGTTAGTATTGCGTGTTACCAAAGTTACCCATCGTCATCCTATCATCATCATCATTGTTATCGGATTGTTGAGAAGACATTTCACAGTTTATTCCGTAGGATGGCAGGTGCAGTCATTTAGGCGATCATAAAGCAGACTGTGAGCAACATGCACAAAGACGGAAATTTTCCATGTTTTAAGTATTTAGTTTCCATGCCAAGTGCTAACATGCAAGTTGCAGTGTACTGTAAGTATGTTATGTATTTTAATGCATGCATTTTTGGTTTAATGGAATAAATGAAAGAAAAACAATTTCCAATTTTTTTTTCAACGTAGAAATTTTAATTATCTTTAGCTTTTAAACTTTTTATACAATAATGTTTTTCTATACGATATAAAATCTGTTTTAATTTTCTTTTTTTTTGTTTCAGAAAGCTCATGTTACAGATAGTTCTCTATGATTTTTTTTTGCAGAACAGAGAACAGCTTGGTTCTTTGCAGTTTTGCAGGATCAGACGTCTGTCTTTCTAAACCTATTTTAAAAAAGTTGGGCTTGTACAAAACTGATAAGTACATATAAAACAGATTGCATTGAATATTTTAAACACTTAGAGAACATAGTGAAAAATTGCAGGTTAAAACAGTAAATGGAGTGAACGCGAGCGTGATTTAAAAAATGAACTGTTTTTTTGTAAAATTAAAGAGAGAATCATTTAGTTTCTACTTAAAACTGATAAACTGAACACTGCTGATATTTTTTAGTTAAATAGTTTCATAGTTAAATTATGCATACATATATAATTAACATATAAATACACACACATATTTTGTCATTTTTATTTGGAAGACATTAGTTTTATAAATTGATTGAATTTTTAAATTTGCTGAGATTTTTTCTTAAAGAAGAGAGCATAGAATTATTTTGGGATTTGAATTATTTTAAATTGAGTTTTTAAAGACTTAATTATTGCGATTAAGTTCATAAATTTTTTTAAAGCCTTTTTTGGATATCGAGTGACACGGACGAGTTGTGTCGTAGACTAAAAACTACATCGGAGTAAAATAATTAGCGCACTAATTTAACTATATTTACAAACAATAACGTAACATATTATATTTACCCCTCTTCTTCATATGTATCATCAGTTTATATTACCACTTTAACTAATTGAACAGTTAAAATATACAATTACAATTAATAACAAAAACAAAATCATTTTTATGAACAAAAAAACAACGTTCAACAATATAAACTTTTAGAAAAGTACCAACAATGGTCAACAACAAGCCTATCTATCTACTATCTATCCACTTAACTCTATTTTTTTACAGTAAAACAACCAGCCTTAAAAACAGAATATGATTCTTGAGCCCAGACTGATTTAAGTTTTACAAGAATAATATCAGTTTTTTGGTATAAATGGATTAATTTAACTTAAAAGAAATTTTTTTAAGTACAATTTTTAATTTGACACAATCGCTTCACATTTTTCATTTTGTTTTTAACTTAAATACATGCACACTTTTTTAATTATGTACATGCATATTACTTAACTAACTATATTACTACTTGTATTCATTCATTAAAATAAATAATCTAATGCTAATTTATTATTTCGTTAATTAATAAGCACTTCTTCGTTTTAAAAAATTCACTTTAAAAAATTGAGCAAACATATTTGTCTGAGATTATTATGTATGTATTTTTTACAAAGGACAACTTGACATTGATGACCTATTCGTGATTTGATTAGCTAATGTACAATTTACACTTAAATAAGTTATAATTCATCTTACATAATTCGTCAAAAAAGTGCAATGTAAAACGCAAAGCAAATGACATTTAATTAAACAAAAAAGAACAAATATGAATAATTACTTGTTTGTCTGTCTTTAAAATTAATTATGAGCCTTTTGTCTATCTGTCTGTCTCGTCTTTACAAAGCCATTTTACAAATGAAGGCCACCTCCTCACCTCACCTCTAAACTTCATAAAGGCTTGTTAAGCTCGTTTAAAAAACTCGTTGGATAATTTAAATTGCAAATTTAACCCTTTTCATTTTTTTTCAGTTCAAAGAAAGAGATAATTAATGTTACAATTTTTATACACACTTAAAATGTAATTTAAATGAATATGTAGTAATTAAAATTGAACTTAGCCTACAAAAGTTTTTTTTACAACTGTCAAAATATTTTAGACCTAAAATTAACGAACACAAAAAATTGCTAAATGACATGATATTTAAAATCGAATGTAAAAAAATCCAAAACAGGAAAGATTATCTATATCGTTAACTTTTAAAGATAAATCTTTCTTTTTTTTACACTTCAAATCAATATCCAGTTTATCTTAATACTCTGTACATTTTAAAATTGCTTTACACAAAACCTTGAGATTTTATAAAAACGCTGCGCATCGTTTAGCGTTTTTTAAAAGAAAGGCACCGTATTCTTTAAAATAAGCGTCAAAACCGAATCCTTGAAAATGTTTTCTTCTTCGTTTCATCTTTCTTCAAAAATTCTTAGTAAAGCCAACAGCCATGTAAACTAAACGCGATCTAGTTTGGGATGGGAGTCTCACTTCGCCCCAGTTTGTATTTTTTTGAGATAAGCTTTCTTTCTTTTTTTTGTCTATGCATCCATCATACTCAAGCTGAGTGCCTCTTCCTCCGTAATAAGCTCTTCAGTTTGCTCTTCCTCGTTATCTTCCTCCAAGGGACTTGAGGTAGAGTCCATGTTATCCAAGTGGTCCATCGTTAACTGAATTCCGTCATCATCTTGATGAGTTTTCAGGTGGGCACGGAGATTGCAAGCTAGGGCGAATCTTTTGGGGCAAATGTGGCAGGCGTGGGGTTTGTTGCCTAAAAAACAAACAGAAAAAAATATAACAAAAATTATTTTACATGAACAAGGAAATTTCGCCATTTTTTTCTTAACTACACTTATTATTTTACTTTGTACAACCAAAAAAAATAGGGAACATCTTCATTTTCACAACAAAAGCCAAAAACCATCTGCACCTCTTGTCTTTCTGTTTTTCTTCTACAAAACAAAGCAAAGTGCACCTGCTTTTTAACCCTTTCGTCATCAAAATTATGAGTCATGCTAGTATACTAGTGATCATGTAGTGTCATGACACGAAGGAGTGTCGACATCTTCAAAAAAATATCAAAGACATCTTATTTCCCAGATTTTCTCGGTTTTGCATCGCATCGGGAAAAAAATCACTGCAGTGCAGCTTTTTTTTACATCCCAGCACCGTTCCAGCACTCCTGAACAATTTTATTGACTTGACTTAACTCTCTGAATCAGCGAGCGGCACTCCAAAAAATAATAATAATGTACCAAGTTAACTGACACAACAACTACAACCGCCATTAACTTGTCAGTCTGCTACACTTGCCATTAAACTGACCCTTGGAGTTAAAAAATACCATAACAAGTCAGTGAACAAGTTATACTTTCCTTTTTTTACTGAAAGAAAATAAAAAAAGTAGCAACAAAAGTCAGTCACAGTCACATAACTTTATTTTTATTTTCATGGTCATCATCATCATCATAAAGATCAGTTGTTTACTTTAAATTTCTTATGCAGATCACTTCACTTTGACGTTTTTTTAAGAAGGTTTTTTTTTCTTTTATTCCTCTTATTTTTTTTTAGTACAGTAGCTTGATAGCTACCGACATTACGCCTTTTCTTCTGTTTTTTATTGAAAAAGCTTTTTGAAACAAAGTGAGCAGCGCCTTCTTCATGTTTACCATTTTTATGGGAATGTCCAGAAAAAAAATAAGGACTCGACTAGTGAAAGGGTTAAGGCGTATATTCAAAAAAAATATTTATCGAAGAAGAATTTTTTAATAAATGAACCATGTACCATACTCTATCCACCATACTTAAAGTCAAGTCAGGTAGCCGACTTGTCTTGACTTTTGCGCTGATTTATTTAATGAACAGGCCAAGCCAGACCATTCCCCATAACCCATCTTCCTCCTTTCATTTTTTCCTTTTAAAATTTTGATCATGATTCTCTGTCTTTTTCCCCTCCAAAAGAAAAATATTTATTACGACAAAAATATTATAATAATTACGATCAAAAAGTGTACCATACCATTTGTCTCTTTCAGAAAACGAAGGAAAGGTTAAAAAATACCTACATGATTTTTTAACTCTTTTTTCTCCTCTTCTCAGTAGCAACTCTTTACTATTATACTAGCATGCTTGCATGATTAAAGGTCATCACATGAAACATACATAATTATAATTAAGTGATCCATGATCCCCCAAAATATATATGTTTTATTCCACAACTTTTTTCCTGGTAAGAGTAAGAAGCAAGCCAAAACTGATACACAAGCGTACCAAGAAAAACCACCACCAAGACAAAATATTTTTCAACCAGTATTGCGCCCAAAGCGCAGATACCTTCTCCAAAATTGGGACCTTTTTTTGATAAACTTCCAACCATAATGCCCTGAGTACAAGATGAATTTTGAATTATGAAACAAAAAAAAAATGTATAAATTTACCTGCTATTTTAATACGTGATAGCAAGAAAGGCAGGTATGTAATGTACACATTTATTTAAAACAGGAGCATCATAAGGATCTCCCTTTTTGAATTTTCTTTTTGAGAGAG
>JAQIWN010002324.1:0-16314 GCA_034699025.1 Entomobrya cf. arborea Gr-Col-00668 | reverse complement strand
TAGCATGGAATATTGGGTTCATAGTCCACAAAGGATATTCCCTGTTGTATGAAAATCTAGTGTCATAATCATAACAAGCCTCCTTATCTTTAAGTTGGAAAATCTTCTGTGTACAGATTTGCGCGATTTAAATTTACAAAATGAACTGATGTATCTTTAACTTTAAGTAGAATGACTTGGGCATATTTTTATTGTCAGGTTAGCTTTTTTACTTTTAGCTCCGTTTTGACGTGGTTTTCTTAACATCAGTACATTTTTAGTGAAAGAACCCAATACACCTTTTGGGAAATTGCAAGCTTGATGTAAATCATGATATAACCATGTCGGCCTTGGACTTTTCTAAGAAAAACCGTGGGTTTGCCGATTTGCTAGATTGTAGATGAGAAAACAGAAAAAGTGAGCCAAATTGCGATGCAAAATCAGATTTACAGACATTACAGCTACGATGAGATGGAGAAAGGAATATCTAACAGATGTCCTTGTGGTTTTCCTGCAGATTTCTTTGGAACTTATACATATTTTACATAATATAATTTGTTCTTGTTTCTATTATCATTGCAAATTTCAAACAAAATTCATAACCATTCCAAGAAAATGCATAATGGAAAATGGAATGTCAGATAGATTAGCTCTGTAATCTACTTCTGTGTACACGCTAGAATGATTAAAAATATATGTGTATGCAAACTTTGTTTAATACTAAAATAAATTTAGCAAACGTTGAATACATGTAGCCGGAAAGCAAAATAGACTTTAGCCGACTTTCAGTTTTTCTTTTTACAATTTATTTCGCAACGGTTTTACAAGGAAACTGGAAAGTAAATAAAGTTATACGATTGGAAGTTCATGCTTTCCTGCTTTTTAATGACCTAGTCATACTCAACCCATATTCCCTGCGGAGTCATTTCGTTCCCCAAAACAAACTGGGATTTTTGTATGCAGCTGAGATTCTACATATATTCCTGACCATTACTGTCACAATTGTGAATTTCAAATAATATAAACCCTTTCAAGAGAATGTTTTATTTTTATTTTGGGATATGTGTGTATTTGGTGGCATCATGTTTAAAATGGAAATGATTACTTTTATTACTTATTCGCTTCTTTGTGACTTTCACAATCTAGCAAATAACTTTGTTTTATGTTTCATGAATGCTAATTTTTGGTTTCATTTATTTTTATCTAGTGTGGAAGGATGGGACAATCCATTTCGACCAGACGGGGACCTGAGCAAAGAGGCCGACCAGATCGTCGAGTTGATCAAGGAAGGGAAGCCCATAAACGACGAAACTCTTCGGAGTAAAAGTCCTAGTGTGAATGAGCCGATGAACACGACGTCGTCGTCAATTCCCACCCAAAATCAATTAAACGTACGTAAAGCTACATCTTCAAGTAAAAAAGTAGGGAAGCGTATCAATTTCCAGGAGACAATCCCGGATTTGGTGCTCCCGAAAAAATAAATTTTAAGACTTGTCTTGTCTGATAAATATACCTAAATTTATTAAGAAGTATTATAGTATATAGCATGTTTACTTTTAAACAAACATACCTCTAAAAATTAAATATATAAAATCGTGTGCGTGGGTGTGTTTGCGTGTGTCACACAACAAAAGTGTCTGTCCCTCATTGTGTTCTGTGTTCTAGCTAGGCAGACATGTATTTTTTTGTCCTTGTGTCCGTTTTTCTAATTTCAATAGATATTTTTGAGTTTACTTTTATTTTTGAACTTTCACCACACGAGAAAATAAAATAAAACATGCATGCTAACAAAATTTTAAAATTGGTTTCTGTTATTTCTAGTCGTTTTCTAATTTTAAACTATATACTTTTTTCCATTTCCCCCAACTTAGGCTTCCCCTAAAGGCAAAGAGGTAAACGGATCCGCCACGAATGGCACAAGTGGACCAGTGGATATTCAGCATACTGTTGTCACACCAGCCGCTCAGGCTGGACAAGTTGAACATGTCGTCCTGAAGAAAAAGAAAGGCTGCTGTGTTATCCAATAGTTTATCTCTATAATAAATAGATACATATATATTTACTTTTACAATTAGAATTAATTATAAAATTTATTCGTGTAGAAATTAGACTTTAAGATTTTGAACAAAGTAAAAACGCGAGTTCTATGTACTATTGTAATACATACAATACATACACATATTACCTCTATTAAACATAATAGAAATATTATCTATCTAAATGTATCTTAGATATATCGATATATAATTTGTTGAATGCAGAGTACGCGTTTAGCTAGTTATACTTAAAGAAAAGTAATACGACATCTTCCTTTCAAAATTATAATTCATTTTTAAGAAAAGCAAACTATTGTGCTATATTAACTTGTGTAAAAATAACAAAACATGCTGCAAAAGATTCAGAACAGCAGTAACAGCAAAAAGAGAAAAAAATCTTGTGAAACGAATTGTACTAAAGAGTAGAATGCAGAAACAAAAAGAAATCGATCGGTTTACACATGCATACAAAGTATATAAAGTTTACTTTATAAAATATATACCTATCTGTATATTATGTAATGTAATTGGATAGAAATTATTAGATGTAAGCGCAGATAAAATATACCATCTCTATGTATACATTACAAGATATATATACCTAAATAATATATATACTTATCTTAATATATATCTTCTCTGATGAAAGCGGATGCATGGGATGATGATCAATGAGTAAAATGTGAAAGTATAATTTTTTTTGCTATTTATTATAAATTTATTTTTCTTTGAAAAATATACACTATTTTAATTCGGTATTGTTCTCTTTCTTTCAACTTTATTTTATTGAATCTTTCATTAGAGTTTGTTTACTATAATCATTAAATACATTCGATGATCAAAAGAATTGCATTTTACTTTATTGTATGATGATAAGAGGATCTAATTAATTGTATTAATTTTTTCATGTTATTGTTGTGAAAGATTCATTGTCTATCTCTATATTATATTATTCGTCAGCTATGTACGCAGCTAACAAAATGAATAGCAGAAGAAAAAAGATTTTTATGTTATTTTTTAGATACTTTGACTGATTCATAAAGGATTTTTTGTTTGCCTAAGTCATATCTCTATTATATAATTATCGTTATTATATAGTAGGATAGTTAGTATATATATTTACATCACATCACACATAAAATTACATTTTAAAAATGTAAGTAGAAGAAAGAAGGTAATAAAAAATATCTCGTTGTGTGTAAACCTTCCTATATTAAAATATATACATATTATTCGTCTCGTTGTAACAATATGTGTAATCAGTGTATTTTGTCGTGCTGTATGTGACTTATTGTTTTGTAGAACAAAGCTAAAAAAAATCTATATATTGTCATACAAACATACTATAATGTGTAGACTCGTACGCAACTTTAATCAAAATTTTAAAATGCACCATGATTGTTGTTGACGTTTTGAGATGTTTGCTATTGAGAGAGAGCAAAAATGATTGAACATAAAAAAATCTACAAAATATATAGAAAGTAAAAACAAATTGAAAAAGCGATATTATATTAAAAATGACGAAGATTCTAGATTTAACTAATCGACGAACGGATTTAGTTTCCTACAAACATATAATGATATATAGCATACAAGCATACATTACAACATACAATACACATAAAATCTATAATGCATATTAATTCGTAATATAATATATTTAGCATAACTTTAAGTCAACGTTTTGAAAGATCATGTAATTTTTCGCTATAATCTTTCAAACAGAAGAATGGCCCTACAAGGCAGCTATTAAATTTTAGTATTTAAATTTACGTTTAGAATAGATCAATGTACTATTCTACGACAATGAAAATAATATACGGTTCGTCGTTCGGAAACAAAAATAAAAAATGTCACCGTTTTGACTGCTGGTAGCTAAATTACATTACATAAAACTTTCACCAAACAATAAAAACCGGTTTATTCACATTTTATATGATGTATCACAATGCATCATTGCAAAATGATTAATTGGTTGAATGAGTAGGCGTCAGGCGTATACTTACATATTGTACGCATGTACACATTTATTGTATTCCCGGAAGAGAGATTATTATCCTAACATAACGATGATATAATCTATTAAATTAAAAATACTTACATACATAACATACATATTATATGCCAAGCTACACAAAAACACACTGTATATTAATTATATATGCCATCTTTAAAACATCGTTCATCTCTAAGTGTTGCGTTTGTTGAAAAAAATACATCTTTAACCGGAAAGTTTGCTTTTCCTCAATATTCTTGTATTATATCACCTTTTAAACGAAAATTTTACTGATTGGTTATCTTCCTGATTAACCCTAAACATATACACATTTAAATGTAGTATCATATTTACAAAAAGCTTAAGTTAAGCTGCAATATATATTATAGCAGATGTGTATATGTCGTGGCTATTTTAACATGCATGTGTAAAAGTAACTGAAAATATGTACATTACTACATAATTATTATAAAAAGTAGGTTTCTAAAAAATGATCATGTGAGACTGAAAGTCTATCTAATTATGATGCTGCTTTAGTATTTTCTATATCGTATGTATTTTACATTACATATGTAATTAGCAGCTTTTTCAAACTAAATTTTGCATTCATACACAAACATACATACATACTTTCTCCTAGTATATATTTTCTGTTATTTTTTCATTTTAAAAATAGAGTTGTAATGATGAATAATATATTTTAATTTAAAATCCCCCGAAAACTTTTTCGAGGTAAAGGTGCTGTATAATATTATTTACTATTTATTAAAAAATGGAAGGGAAAGTTTTGGAAATTTACAAAAATGATAAAATGATGGCAATATTGATAGGAAACTCATAATTTTGGTCTACCTTTACCTACCTACATTACCTTACAAACAATAAAAACACTAAAATATCTTGTAGAGAAAGAAAACATGTCCTCCCATTGTTTATACATTTCCTCTAGTTGGATTATAACTACATTATTTTAGTAGAATGGATATTTAAATGTGTATACAGTTTTTTTCCTTTGGGGTCACCGGCTTGACTGCAAATAAATAGAAAAAGGATTTAGGAAAGAGAGATTGAATCTTTTTAAAGATAAAGATAAAACGTTGTACGGAAGGAGGCTATTGTACGGTATTATTAAGATGTGTATCAAAAATGTTTATACTCATTGTAAGGTGTACTTTACCGAGAATGGACTAGGAATGAAATATATGTAATTACTGTAATTGGACGAATGAGAAGGAATCCCTTTCTCTTAAAAAAAGAAAGGAAGAGAAAGCTAAAAAACCAAAAACAATGATGTACATGAAAATTTGTGAATTAAGTACATATTTTAGACAATTTGCTAAGGATTTGTACATGGATTTGAATTGTAATAAAAAATTTCCTGTTTGTGTAAAACTGTATACCACTTTCAAATTTCCAACCATCTTTTGAAATAAGACGTTTTATACTAGATTTTTTTGTGACAAAAATGAAACAATTCACTAATTATGCATATATAGTTTAATTGCTCTGCTACTAAAACATTATGCAATTATGTTTAAGGTACTGTTTTGGTACAAGTACTTAAGCCGTAAAATGTTATATCATGATAGAAACACGTAGCTAAAAATTATGAGTTTACCTATTAAGGAATTTTTTGATGACAAAAAAGGTGTAGATGGGGTAATGTGGTAGTAGGGAAGTTAATTAGGAAGGAAAATTACTATTGAAATTTGTACAAGTTTTCTCATGAACCGCAAGGAAAAATTATGATAATAAATTTGCAAAGAATTTTAAAATAAAATTTGTGTAAGATGTTGAGGATAATGTTTGTAAGGATGAACGACGAGGAATTGAGAATGAAATTTTACTATAAATTTTATTACTGTTAAAATCATGATAAAAAATGTTTACTAATTATGACATGACACTTGTGTCTGTTCTCTCCCATTTTTTGAAAAAAATACGAATTGATTTTTGTGGCGAGGTATTTAATTGACTTAAATTCAATTAGTTAAATATTTTACCTTATGCAGTGTTAAGATTGTGACTTTCCATTCAACAACAACATTAAAGCTTTTTGATGTTAATAATTCATTGTGTAGCTAAATACAAAACATAAGATTATTATGATTGTATGAAGATGTCGTAAAGGTTTAATTAATTAATTATCTTTATGTATAATTATATTAATTAAATGTTTGTTTGTAGTCAAGAACTTTTTTGTTATTTGCTGTGATGTACGTTTAACTTTTAGAAAAAAAGAAAGAGGCGAGACGATGAAAAAAAGAAAAGATAGTTGCGAGAAAAGAACGAAAAAAAGAATAAAGTTTTAAAAAACTGTTTGTTGTTATTACTATTAATTTAAAAACAAAAATTATAATCTTTTATTCAATTTTGAAACTTTTTTTTCTGTTGTGGGAATGAACGCGCATGAAAGAAAAAAATGCTACCAAAATAATTATGTGTGCGTATAAAAAATGAATAAAACCGTATAATGTTATATAAAAAAAACATAAATTTTAAAAGTTTACTTTTGAACATGCTTACTCTCATCGGGTACATACTTACGTGTTTCATTCATTGATAGCTGTAAGTACATTTTAACGTGTCTATGATCCAGTCAATTGCTCGTATATTTTTCAATTGGCTCCGAAAGAAATTATCGGTAGAAGAAAAAAAAACATTTTCGAAAACATTTCTTTATTCAAAACAGTTAAAAGTCAAGCTTGCCACGTAATCATAGTAGTGATAGACTGTTTGGTAAACACGGAATATTTGTTTTCATTAAAAGAATTCTTTTTATTCACAAATTCACAACATTTCTTTACAAGTACATGTACACATTTCACATTATCTTATATCATATATAACATCTCTCGCTCGCAGTTTTCACCTTCATTATCATTCATATTCGCAATTTGCACAAATATTTGCACACACAATTTATTAGGGCTTTTCTTCATTACATATTAACAATTTTTTAAAATTTATGTCACTTAATAGAATACAATTCAAAAGGGCACCTGAGCAGTAAAAGCTTTTTACAAAGATGATAATGATAACAGTATATAATTAAGTGGAAAAAGACTTTGTATTTTTGTTTATTGTTGTAAAATTGTATATGGTGTGTGCTGGGCTAGTGTTAAAATCCCATTTTCAACAATAGATGCAATTACATTTTCGAAAACAAAATATTTCTTAAAGTGGTCAGATAAATAACATGTTACTCGAATGAACTAATCATCTTTTTAATTCTATCGACTGGTCGATTCTATTCTAAGAACACGTGGCGAGTTGCACATAATGTACATTCATAGTATTTACACACTTAATTTGATAACTAGAGATTATACAGATAGAAATATAGGTATTTAAATGTAAATGATGATCCCAGTATTTATTCATTACACATAATAATAATCATATATACGTAGTACAAAGCACAAAAAACTATAATTACTTACATACGGTTTTCATTAGGAAAAAAAATCACACCTCAGTACATGTAGTTAATAAATGGAAGATTGAATAATATGTAATATGTGTGTGGTTCGGTAATCACTTTGATAGTTCATTCTTATTTTATTAATTTGTATTTTATTATGTTTTATTAGTCAACGATTTATTAGTTTTGGTTAGTATTTTGGTAATGCGATGATTAGTATATATAACAGTTTATTGATACAACGCACCATATGTTAGTAGGTTTTAATTAATATCAAGCGAAATTGGATAGAACTCGAACTGTTTCAAAAATTGATTTTAGGATCAGGATAACAAAATTTAGGATCTAAATTATTTTGAATTTTAGAAAAGGTTTTTTTTTGTCAAATTAAAAGAATTGGTGTGGACAAGGAGATGTCAGACAGAAGAATGGTTATCTGTTTAGCAATATCTTTAGAAACTAGTGAATTCGGTGACAATTTCATGCAGTGAAGGGTATTTGGTTGAAGTTGTTTTTTAAGTGACGACATAATATGAACAATAAGCATGCTGATGAATACTTATTAATTGGCTGATACTGAAAATCAAGGTTGTTAGTGGATTTATTAGTTTTATTTGTTTTCATTTTCACACATACAATTTTTTTTGTGCAGTGACGAAAAATTTATTTATGTTGTATTTTAAAGAGAGAATCACGGTTGTTTTTTTCTGAAATTTCATCGCGATAAAGCATTAAATTATTATAACATTATGGACGTTATTCGACGATGAAGAGTATGTATAACTTTATATTATTACACGTTATTTAAATACTCGTTCAATTAACGTTTTTTTATTCAAGTAGGTTTTATAATAATTTGATATTAAAAATTTCCCGTTGTTCACCTTCACCGCCCAAACAACTTAAGTACATTCACAACGAACGAGCACTATGAGTTCATAATATATCGTAAAACACGAACAACGAACGAGTTTCTCTTGACAGCTAAATATACGTTTGTATGGAAGGAAATTCTGAATTTATGTAGTAAATGTACCACTGACAATACACTAATTATTACATTTTTAAAGCTCAGTTTCTTACAAAATTAAAATGACAAGAGAGAAAAAATGAGAGACTCATTCAATTACAGTACATTACATCAATCAACCTACAAAAACCTACTCTTTTAAAATAAAAAATACTGGTCTTGGATGGTTTAAACGTGAAAAATAATCAAAATTAAGAGTAAAATTATCAAATACTTAAATACCGAACTAGCTACAAATCTCGAAATTAAAAAGTACTGGTGAAAATTTATAATATAGCTACAAACTATCAGTGCACGGAAATGGGATACATGTTTTAAAAAACTAATTCATAAAGTGCATAATAGCTATAAAAAAGGTACATAAAAGTGATGACATGACATGTTAGTGGATTAGTTAACGAGACACTGCGTACAGATATAATCTGATGATGGCAACAATTTTTAAGCCAAAAAACATGTTAGATAGTAATGAGCGAAAATCTTAATTTACGTTTTTTTTAGAAATATCCAAAAATTGCACATTTCAAACTCCTAATTAACTTATGCATAATGCATGTTTCAACATTTAACAAGTTCTTAAGAAATTACTGCCACCTCCAGAATGGATCTCTACGTAATGTTTGCAAAGTTTTACATTTTAAACATTGAGCTACAGGCTAACATTGAAAACTCATCAATGGAAACTGTTCCGATTAGCTAGGTATTCATGCTTTGACTTTTTATTTGAAGGAATTCGCGGTGACCTAACTGCCAGGAGGCCGCATCCCCGATGATACTCATCATCCATTTCATCCCCGTTAAGAACTAGATTAGGATTGAGAAAGGTAATGTTCGCGGTAGCAATACGACCTTTTGGTGCACTGCGTGGTGTTATGCCAGATCCTTGGTTAGTAGCACCTACATCGTTATCCGTAACATCTGCGCTGTTTTGTTTTCGCTCATCATTATCACTATCGCTATCTGACTGCAGACCACAAAATATTTCCGCGAAGGAACGCGCTCTTTTGGTAGACATTTTTGGAGAAGCTATCTGTTGTATAACAGTACATGTAGCATCAGCTAACGAGGCAGTGGCCACTGCATCTGTTTCAGTAATTACGTCAAGGTTTTTACCGAAGTTATTGTTCATGTCGTCTGGAGATGATATTAATTGATCGATGATGGGGACGCAATCGCAGTAGGTTTCAACACAAACACACCTAATTCAAATAAAAGAGCCCAAATACTATAAAATTAAGCTGAACTACAAGGAAACAAATTTAAAGCCTTGATGAAAGGTGAAAGTAAAGCGAAGTAAAGGAAGGGCTTTAAAGAAGAGGCAGTGGTTATAAAAGCATAATCTGCGAGTGAAAAAGTCTTGGATTAGGTCAAAAAGAAAATTGCATTTAAGAAGAGAAAAATGCAAAAGGTTTTGTATATTAATTTGGTAACTTAAATAAAACTAATTAGTATCTATAAACTAGTTGTTAAATAAATTACTGTATTAAAATTTACGGATAAATGTGATATATAACAATTTGATATATTATTGTAATGTTATAATGGATAAATATTAAACAGTAATATCTTTATTTTCCAGCGCACGAACATTGTCTTCTTGAAATGTATTATATATTTTTCAATATTCTTAATTATGCTTAAAATTGTCATGTAACGAGTTATTTCGTCGTAGTTTTAAAACGATTGTATTCCTTAATTATTATATGGTACGATAATCGACGACGAAGAAATCTGGTGTACGTAAAATAACGCTAACTATTATTATGTCGGGTATAATCAGTAACGGTAATGTCATGTAATTCAATTATCATTTTGATAAAAATCTTGTCAAACAACATAAAACACAATTTACACAGGCGTCAAATAGTAATAATGAAACATGTAATAAAGGACTCGATGCTAAAAAGTTGAAGAAAATTAAGAATTATTTCATCTTAGAAATAGTAAAGTCGTAGTAATGTAATATAAGTATATAAGAGTTCATGTAGTTGCAGTAAGAGTAGTAATGTAGTAGAAATAAAAATAATAAGGGAGGTCATATCACTGTGTTTGCTGGGGGTCACATTGGAGTAATCGGACGATGGAAGGGTCACTTTTTGCTCCCTCGATGAACTCTTCAAGGGATAGTTTGCCGTCTTTGTTCTTGTCCATTTGTCGGAAAATCTTGTCTGTTCTCTTCTCAGGAGTGGACTCATCCTCTGGCATTTTCATCACAGAGCCGACCATTTTGTAAATTGCCTGAGATTCACAACAAAAGTAAAAAACAATCAAAACGTAACAAATTGTAAATCACTAGATTTGCTTTTCTCACTACCGCTGCAATGATCTTTATGGTTTCGAACGTACCGTAACTATCTCCAGCATTTCTTGCCTTGAAATGTATCCATTCCCATCTAAATCATACATGCTAAATGCCCACTTCAGTTTCTGTTCCAACTTCCCCCGTGATGTCACCGAAAGGGCACATAAAAACTCCCGGAAATCAATCGTTCCATCACCATTTGCATCAAACGTTCGGAAGACGTGTTCTGCAAACTATAAACATAAGCCGTCCCAAAATGACATTAAAAATTTCAATTATTTCAAGAAAAATGTCATCTGGCTGGATATGCAGAAACTAGGAGAAATCATTTCCTTCTGCTATATCATCAATATACATATAATTGAATCTATGCATAATGTAATAAGCTGAAGAAACTAGATTGGACAGGTAATCCTCTCGTCTAAGTTTCCAGAAAGTCGTCTTTGAAAAATGAGGAAGCTGAGTTAAAGCTAATATAAACGCAAATAGAAACGTTCCTTGATATTTAAGTCTTTAGAAAACTGGCAAAGCTAAAAGGTCGGAAGCGGAGATGCTATTTAAAAGAGATTTTTTGAAGGAAGGAAGATTATTATATTGTTTTTCCACTGAAAATGGATTTTCTGTGCTCACAAAAAATGTTCCCTTCTGGCTCTTAGGTATCAAAACCTACATAGTTCGATACGACTGCGACACGGCGACATAAAGAGGAAGTAACTTGAGTGTAAACAAAAAGCAGAAAAGAAATATTTAGAAGACTACCAGTTTTGGGAGTAGAAATATACAAAGTAGTTATTTCAGATAGCAAAGTTGTAGTTGTGGAGTGGAGTAAGAAAAGCAGGCATCTCGCCTTCTTCTTTCTTCCTCTAGATTCGATCATGTAACTTGTTTGCTTGCAGTAAATCTTTTAAAAGCTTTTTCTAACAGAATTTATTAATAAATTTTGCATTCTTTTGTGAGTAATGAATGCAAGATAGAATGACGATGACATAGCAGTGTTTTCTTGTAAAATAAAAATCCAGTTTAGCTTGCCCTATCATCAGGCCTTCAATAAGAAACGCTTAAAGATTGAAATGTGAAAATATTTGAAAAATAACTTACTTTAGATGCATCTCCGTATGGAAAGAAATTCCCGTAAATTTTCTTAAACTCATCGACGGACAAATGACCCGTTGGGCAGTCCTTCAGGAATCCCTTATACCATTCTTGAATCTCTTGTTCTGTAAAAGAGTACATGTAAAATAAAATTAACAAACTATAGTATCTATAATTTAACAATGAATGTATGAAATGGAAATTATAAACAAGTATTCAATGTCTTATGCCTTGAGAACGAAAAAAAACTATAAAGAGCATCCATCCTATAAGACTAAGGCCTATCCTAGAAAATGAAGTAAAAACTCAAAAAATGTTAAAGATAAAGCTCAGCTTTATGTACATAAACTAACGACACTTACGATTAGTTAGTTCTTGAACAGATTCTAGTATATAGCCTAAAGTTCGTATACGGATCACACTTTGGAAGAGACATTTTGATTGTCACTTGCATGAAAAAGCAGTTTACTCAGGGATTTCTCGCGCAAATTAAATTCTTCTCTCGTAACACTCACCCTTGAGATTGAAAAAGTATGTCAGAAACAGAAAGATACTAGCTGTTACTACTGCCTTGTTGCTAAATAAGGCAATGTCCCTTGCTGTCTCTTCAGACACCCCGATAGATTAATTCTGGCACGGAATCAAGGAAATCGTATGGAATTAGTAAATGATTAGAGTATTCACAGATGGAGGTTTAGAGTTAAAAGAACGCCTCCTTCTTTCACCCGAACTTTGTCATATGTACAAGTACAGATAAGATTTGCATATGTAGGCTAAAGTATATTTTTAGTGCTATGCATATGCATTCTAGTATTTACAATTCTTATGCATGATGAAGAAAATTTAACTTAATTTCAATTTAACTGGGTTCAAATTCTATTCATTAAAACAAGTAGTTTTTAGCAAAGGGAGCTTACCTGTAAATTCTGTACTTTCTCGAAGATCCCTGAGGTCTTCAGGCTTCAGTTTGCTGTTGCCCTTACCCATTTTGACTAATTGGAAATTTATTTATTAAATTAAGTGTTCTGGCTGTCAAAGCTTGGTTGACCAAGTGGAAGAAGACAAAGATTCCAGTTATAGCACCAGCAGATTTGTTCCTGTAGCTTACAAGAAAAAAGGATGTGTAGTGTGGTATTTCTCCAGTTGATTTGAACCTCAAGAATAAACACGGACGCGGGTAGATAACAGATTCCAACGACTAACTGTCAACTATCAACAGAATAAAGAAACTTGATATTAAATTCGGGAATTTGTGAGAAATAAGGGAGCAATAATGGCACAAAGCAAGGAATTCATAAAGAAAAAAATGTACTTTTCATGACAGGCTATTTAAAGACTAAAATGAATTTGAATAATAGCTTATGCAGAAAAAATTTGTTTGAAGATTGTACCTTCTTCGCCTTCACCTTTTCAAGGGGAGCTGCAATGCAATGTAATCTGAAAATTTACCATTACTATCTTTTTGTAAATCCAAAGAGACACCTCTGTCGTTAATCTGCTCACGGAAATACTGTTTAGTTTGGTTTCTTTGTAAATGAATGATATTTATTCGGGACATAATTATCTTTAACTGGAGATTTACATGACTTGCTGCTTAGTTTTATGGAGATAGAAAGCAGCAGCGTCTTGATGTTTCCCGTTCCCCAAAACCAAATGATGAGACTTGAGAGATGATGATGTGTGAAGCATTAGTGACAACAGTCAACAGAGGATGCTGATGAGTTGCCAGTAAATATGCAAATGAATTCGTCGTTTATATTTACACATGCATAATAATTTCATTTACAAAGCTATAAAAATATTTGAACAAAACTCCATTGTTGTACTCAAGATGATGTTGTTAGTATGAACACACGTTAGTTCGTTTCCCGATAAAAACCGTTGTCATTTATCTATGTTAACTGAAGAGGAAGGAGAATACAGGATACAATAAGCAAAAAATAGTGAATATATTAATAAGTTATATGCATCGTTGTACACACAGAAAAATGCTTTTTCCTGTTTGCATGTTACAGTTAGTTGGCAGTGAGATAAGTTTGGAAGGTTGTTTGTAGGTAAATTTTTCATCCCCCCCTTGGGATTGCTATCATGAGCTGTTATCATCATGTCATAAAGTAAAGTGAATCAAAAAGAACCTAAAATATATGTTCTCTCTTTATCTCTGGAATGTGAAGGGAAATGAGAGCAGAAAAAATACCTTTGCTCACCTCGTCTCTAAAAAATGAAATATTATTTCGCATAGAACTGGACATGGGTACTATGTTATGGATAAAAAGAGCAGAATATTCTAGTGGCGGTATATACGATGGGGATATTTTACATGCATATTATTTTTTAATTATTTTGCTACTATTTCATTGATCTTGCCTCCTGTCCATGTCATTTTTATTTTAAGTAAAGCGGCTCAACAACACACAAGGTTTAAAAAAATCGTGTGTTCGCATTTTTAGGCTTTTTAGTTCGCTGACCAATTTTTTAAGAGTAACGGTGTGCATGCTGCTAGTATTTACGTACACCCCGTCCTACGTACTATGGATGGTCTTCAAAGATAAATTTAACAAGAGCCTCTGTGTGACAACAAGAAGCTTATCTAATTTACTCACTCACGGCAGGCCAGCAAGAAACACGAAAGATAGTCAGTTTGTGTACTACTTGGATCATTCTGATACGTGAGGGAGGTTACTATCATCACACAAAAAGCTCATAGTTTTTAGCTGGCAGGCGTGTGTTTCATGTGTAGCCGTATTAAAAACTCCAGTTGTTTGCTCTCTGATGATGATGATGGAAGTAATAATGAAGCCCTGGGAGAATTAGGAAAGAATTATGTCATGTCACCACAAACTTCTGTCATCATTGCCTCTAGAGAGAATCTGTTATTAGTGCATGCGATGCCATGTTTATAGTAGGTACCATATTCCAGAGATTCTTCCAAGTTTAATGCAGGTGCATGCTGCCTACCATGGAAAGCAAAATCCTCTACAGAATTTACATTAAAGATAGAAAGAGAAGGACATTGCACGTCACAGCCAACACACCACCACTGCATACCTATGTACACATTTTGCAAATTTTATAGCAAGGCACACACATCAGCAACATGATCCCTTTACATCACAGCAGCGGCACGCTGTAGCAATATAAGTTTTATCATCATCGTCATCGCCAACTTTGTCATTCGTCAAAGTAATAAGTAAAGAGAGTGAGTAGTAAAAATAGGAAAAAAGGAAGAATAGAACGAAATTTCCTGGAAGAAAACAAGGAAAAGCGACAGAACTAGCACTAAAACTGACAACGTAACATTCCAACAACAACAAAAAAGTAAGAGCGAAGTGAAACGCAGAAGAAACCAAATAAAAAGTCAACCATCTGAAGTCACGTACTATTTACTTTTTTTACTATTCCTTTATATTCCCTCAGTTCTTTTATGTTGGATTGTTTAGACCAGATGAAATAGTGCATAAACATTTTTATTAGAAGTTTGTAAAATATATACTGTATATATGTATATTCAATGAAATAAAATCTTGTTAAAGGAATTAACGACGTTTGAGGACATGATTTTGAAAAATAAACTTTTTAAATAAAATCTTGATCGATATTTTAAGATCATTTTTTGGTCGAATTTGATTAAGTCGAATTGAAATAATTGTTGAATTTACCCAAATGATTCTAATAGATGCTATATATACATGTTGATGGTTCTTGTCAAATAATACATGCCGAGGAGTTTCATCATTACCTAAATTGGATCGGATTCCATATCAAAATTTTAAAACGAAACATAAAATGCATTTACACTAAAGGATACATATAGACTATTTTCCATAGTTCATTTCAGTCCTAAAAAGTATTAATGAGAGTAACGCTAATACGGTAATGAGTTAATGAGTATGAGTAGCAGATAAATGTGTAGATTTTAAGCTGTATTCGATACATAAGTTTCGAAGAAAATGTATTATTAAAAATTCTTCAAACGTATTTTGGAACTTTTTCGTGATGTAGGTATGTTTTACACTATATGCAGTTTCATTATATTATAGTAAATAGAACTGAGCTAGATGTTAAGCTCTGCATAAAATCTGTTACGATTAGCAGAAAAAATCCTAAAACTGATTGTGAAAAGCAGTAAAACATATGTAATTAACACGTGTATTTTCCATGTTTGTAGTATTTCTTTTTGGTTTGAGTTTTAGAAGTGGCAAGAAGTACACAAATACATGGAATACATAAACCTACAAAGTACTATTTTTGTAAATCTTACACTGAAAGGCTGAAATGACTGTGGTATTGCCAAGAGCTAAAATTTAAGTAAAATGCAAAATGAAACCTTTTTTATCCTCTCATGACTCATCTGTCGTCTCAATATTTCCTCGGATGGAAATGACATTGGTGATTCAAGTTAATATCACAGCCACACCGCATCACAAAATCTATCGGCTTCCTTTTTTAAACAAA
>JAQIWN010002323.1:0-16315 GCA_034699025.1 Entomobrya cf. arborea Gr-Col-00668 | reverse complement strand
AATGGTAATGATGACTGTACATGAGAAACGTTAACGTGACCCTTGTGCTCCTTTCTCTTCAAAAGAATGTATTGCCTGATGTGATAAGGTGTGTATCTTACGTAGTATGAACCTCACTTTACTACACAACATTGATCATCAGTAAGTACATTAGGTTATTTAGTTGTTGTGATCTAGTAACACAATGGGTATTCCAATTTCAGATCGTTTTTGTACTGCAAAAAAAAAAATGCTTTCTCTCAAAATTTCATCTAGGGGATCACAACTTTGGAAACAACATCACTATTCGTGCTTATGCATCCATTTGAACAAACAATATTATTATTCAGGTACTACGTGAGAACAAACAAACCCAGGGAAGAAAAAAGTCAGTCATGAGGTAAATAACAATTTTTACTGTGTTTCATGTTTTTTCTTTCGCACGGGATGCTTTTACCTTTCTGAGAGGTTATGAAACTGGGAGAAACATGTTATGTACCAATTTTTTCCTAAAAAAAAGACCACTGCTGCCTTACATATCTCGATTGACCATATAACATACTTTGATCATACGTGGACATGAACACATTCAGTTTCAGTGTAGCTCTGTAAATATTTTTTGCTAAAATATTACGATATCAATCCACTATCCATCCACCAAGAAAAATTTTGATCTCGTGTTGCCGTTCGTTGCCACACTGCCCATTTCATATTTTTCAACGGCAATTCAACCTGGAACAATTTTGACACAGCCACTTTGCAAACATGTAATTTATTGGTTTAGTGCAAGTCTCATAAGCACATGTGGAGTTTACTCACACTACTTTTTTGAGCATCACTGTCTTTCAGAATATGGAAAGTAGTGTGTACTAACCAATCAGGATATATTTTTCGTCTTCAAATTCGATAACAGTTTTTTTACAGCAAACAAGGTAAACCATATGCAAAATAGTTTTGAAATGTTTTGGTAAAATTTACCTATACAAGTTCAAAATATACAGACAAGCAAAAAAATAATCATATATGTGGCAAGTGTCTATTCTTGCATGTATCTATTGTAATGTAATATACGTTGCATAGTGTAGTCTGCCATGTATGTATGAAAGTGAGTAAAAAAAGCAAAGAATGCAAATCGATCGACTTGGTCTGAAAATAAACTTCACAGCAGTGAGCTGCTATACCACCACTTCTTACATTCTCGTTGTGAAGAACAGTGAAAAAAGAGAAAAAAGGTTAGAGCCCGACGAGCCCTCATGCTCTTTTATCACATAAATAATAATGTAGGTATGTGTGCAACCGTGGTTGTGTATATGTAGTATGAATACATTTATTTTACGTCCGTTCGCACATGCATAATAACGACTCCTCTTTTTCTTCTTTTCTCTCTGTTCCTTTTTTCCTCTTCGCAGAGAGACTCCTGTTCTTCTCCTTCTTATTGGTATGCATGAGAGGGTATGAATGTTTTCGTAGAATTTCATTTTTCTCTGTGTTTTCTCACATTTTTACAGAAAAGATATATAGAATTGTGTGTTGCTGAGTATATGTTGTTGTATTGCTTTCTTTCAGTAGTATTTTTTTCTATAGTGCACAATATATATTTCCTCTTTGACCAAGTTTACATAACGAAGCAAATGCACACACAAACTGATTATCTTCATGACTTTTGAATTCAATGAGAAAACTATTTGAAAGTTACCTAGTTTTTATTATTGAATTCAATCTATCCAAATATTTCATCATAAAGAGAAAGCAAGCTCTTGATATAAAATTATAACAGGAAGACTAAACAAGAAAATCAAAAAAAATCATATCAAGATTTGATAAAGGACTAATACAAGTCTTTAAAATAGAAGTTGGTCTAAAATGGGTCAAAATACATTTTATCATTGCGATTCAATGGCGTCCTGCCGTTTCCAAACTAATGATATGTTGATAAAAGAAAGCAAACAAATAACAAAAGAGTTTGGATATCTCTTTAAATATTTTTCATGTCTTGTGTTTGCTTTCTAACGTGTCTAGTTATTGGTCCAAAACTAAACAGGTAACATGATAGGCTTCTGTCTACACATACAAGTTATTTCAATCTTGTATGGTATAAATAAAACAAGCCATATGCATCAGAGATACATATTGAATTTATAGATGAACATCAATATTATGTGGTGACGTGTTCGTAGTAGACCTGTGTCATATTTGTTTTTGTATATAAATTCGTTATGGCTTGGGGCAGAATTTCATGGTGATGTTTCTGATGTTTCAGGCGTAGACTGAGAGAGGACCAAACAAAACCAAACGAGTTTTCTATTTTATTTTTCTCGTTTAATGGCACTACGCGGTTGAAGTAGCAATAGTTATGTCGACCATCTCTAAAATTGTAAAAGTATGGCCGACTGCCGACTGTGTATGTTCTGCTGGGAGTAGTGGTAGCGTTTTGTTCATATCCGGTTAATAGGAAATAGTGTACATGTGTAACTCTGTTTTAAGAACCCATTTAGAAAGTCCATGTTGTTGATGTGGTCCGTTTTCCACAGAAAATGAGCCTGGTTCTGGTTTCAGGCCATTCAAATGACTGCGACTACACACTAAAATAAAATAAGTATAGGTAATACGAAGAAATGAAAGCGGAATCTCCCTCTTAGCCTCAGTCTATTCGGTTTTCCTATTTATATTGCTACTTTGAGATTTGTATCCCATTTCTAAAAAATGCACCTTTTTGTCCATACCCGAAAACCCCATTCAACATCACCAGCCACCAAAATATCGTTTTTTTCTCCTTCTAGCAGCTCATTTCCTCCTTTTCTTCACTTTTCTATTGATATTCCATCCACTCGAGTTTTGACCACCGCACACTCTTAAAAATGCATGTATTTTTTTCGTGTGCGAGCTTGCTCCCTGTCCAGATAGAGCATCTAGACTTTATTGATGCTCTCGTCTGTCTTGGTTGCTGCCTCCGCTGATATCCGCACCACTTATTTCACTTCTGGTTTCATTTTCCTATTGCCTTGACTCGCTTTCCCTATCTCCATTTATTACTGCCTGCCCATCTACGTATTGACATTTTCGCCACACTATTCAACTGGCCATCTAGTATTACTACTTTCACCATCATATGTAATATACTTATTAGAACGAGAAAGAACAGGCTCTTTGGTCACTCACATCGTGTTTTTAAAAAGATAACAGAACACATATTACACATATCCTTACGAAAGTTTCCTATTTATGTTCATAGTCAGCATATTTGTTTGAAAAGGATTTTCATCTAGTCAAACCCAACTTCTCGACTTCTATTCATCTATACAAGCTCATTCTTTTGGTTTGAGAAGAAGAGAAGATGTAGTGGTGCTATAGGTGAGTATGTGCTAGTAAGGAAGCAGAGTGCACACAGGAAAATTTATGTTGTTTAGCTTTTGCTTAAAGGCTTCGAGTTCCCTGCATAACTTGAGTAGGTAACTGACACTAGCTCGCTTCACACTCATTTATAACAACAGGAAAATAATTTTACGACTTTGGTATGCCATGTTATCTGAAATAGAAAACAAGTGTGTAATGGTCTCTGAAACGACATAACATAATACATTGACTACTGTACAAGAAACACAATAGGACACGTCAAGATAACTTTGCTAAAAATGCTTTAAAAGACATGACAAACTGATAGAGTGGAGAACGTGAATCTCATTTTTATTACTAAAATGTTGTGCTAACCATTCGTTTTTTTTTCAAGAGAAAGAGAAAAAGGAATAAGAAAAGGATAAAATTGTTTTTTTGTTTCACTCCTGCCGTTTTCCTTGAAACATGTCATTCCAAACTCATGATAGAATTAAACAGGCAAACAAGTCAAAAACAAACTTTTTATTACAAAAATACGTTTGTGCATGTAATATTTTCCATTAAGTTGCCAATTCCCATTTTATTTCTTATATTGGTACAGAAAATGGAAAATCTTGTGTTTTCAACTTCTTCAGAAATAAGATACATATTTGTATAAAATACGCGCAATACATGCTTAATGTAAAAAAACAATAAAAAATACAAAAAAGGCACACGTGTATTTCTTTGTAATAAAATAAAATAAAATGAAAACGCTTATTATTATTATTGAATCCAATAAAGTCGACACGTAACTACTGACGGAAAGGAACAATCCTAATACAAATAATATTAAAATAGCCAAAATTCTCAGTTGGTATTTACATATTTTTATTTGATATGTCCGTGTTCAGTGTTCAATTCGACGCATATGGTGCGAGTAGGAAAGCAATAACTACGCCTAAAGGACAAAATTCTACAAAAAACCAGCGGCAGAAGATGGAATAACAGAGAGGAAAATATAATAGCGGATTACTTCCATTATTTATTTTGAAAAGTTAGAATAGTTTCCCCGAGTCATAGGAAAAGTTTATAAATAAAATGGGGACATGAAAAAAACTAGTGCATCAAAAAGTAATATATTTATTCGTTCGTATCATGTATCTTATTGTGCAAGTATGAAAACTATGTCTAATATGTAACTGTGGTCTTGTGTGATGGAAAAACCTGTTACTTCTTCTTTTTCTTGGAAAGTCATCTGTTTATTCTTGGCCTTTCCCTACTTTCTCCCCATCTTTTTCATTGTGATTTTCCAAATGTAAATGCTTACAAAATTGTATAAGAGATATTTTCCCATGAACATTATCTTGTCGACTTATAAGCTTCTGGTTTGGCTTAGTAGAGATACATACCTTTTGTATAAAAATAAAGAAAACGGCTTACTCACAATATATTATATTAGATGATCATGACGATGACGACGATGATGTTGCACACATAGCTGAATTTTGATCTGGAACAAATTGCCTAATCACGTCTCCTTTTTGGAAGCAACTTTTCCTTCCTTCTTATTTTTTTCTTTCAGCCTTCTCCCACCACCACTATCACCACCGTACATTGTTACTCAAAGGAAAGTCCGGTACATGAGAATATTAGAAACTCTGTGTGTTTTTAGGAGAGAAAGAGAGACATATTCCATATGGAAATGAAAGCGATCTATGTATATATGATTATAATATTTTCAACAGTAAGTAGTCAACCATAAAAACAATAGGGGGAAATCATATGAAAACTATGCTGCCATTACAAAACTTGTTCGCTCACGTCCTCCGTCCCTGTTGTTGTACATGTTGTACTTGATATATTTCTTACAATAGTGTACAAGAGAGCAAAAAACGAGAGAACTATTTTGTCTTCTAACTTTTGAGGAACAGACATCGTTTAAAGCCGAAAATAGAGAGAAAGGAAATATCTAGAAGGTATTCAACGCAGAGACATGGGATATAGACTGGCAGCTAGGAAAATGTATTGTTTGTAGCTAGTATGGCATTCGTGTGGTATATGATGGTAGTCAAGTCAGGGTCGACAGACCGGGCAAACTTCTCATTTCCCGTTTCTTGACTAGTTTGGGCAATTCATGTCGGCAATAGGTTGAATTACTCTGACATTCCTTGCATACAGTATGTGTACTTTCTTTCAATAGTTGACTACTGACTTTTTTCTGGTGACTACGACACGACAAGAAAGGGGAAATAAAAGGCTGCTGCTTTTGCAATAATAATACACTATACAATAATATGTACAACAATACACCGTTTTACTACTGGTGCATGTACGTTTTGTGACACTCATACCCAACATGTTCTCTTCGAAATAATCTGAATATGAGGGAAATGAGAAAAGAGAGAAAACAAAGTCATATAGTGTAAGAAGTAAATATGTATGTATTATGACTTCGTTTCAATCCTTAATGCATGCCCGAGCATTTTCAAGCTTATGTGGATTTCACTCTTTGGAAAAAATAGAAAGTAAAGAGCTTCTTCTTCAGCCTGTTTGCTACCACTACTGTTGTGGAATAAAGAGCGGTACATTCACTCACAGTCACAGAGAAATCTTAATATGGATGGATGAAGAAGAAATGGAAAGGTTTTCCTTCACAATTTCCATCTTTTTTCTTCTATACCCCGTTGGAATTGAAAGTTTCAACTTTTTGCTTCCCTTGCATCCCTACACAAGAATGGGTATTATATCTCCATACCTCAATGATCCTTAACGAAGGGCCAACTTCTTATTACTCCACGTTTCTCTTATTTTGTTTTGTCATGTATTTGTTTTTGTAAGGAAATAGCAACACGATTTCAGTCCAGTAACTGTATAACGCACGTGTGTAGGCACCTCTGTAGTATATAATATGTATGAAATTTTTGCGATAGTGATAATAATAACAAGGCATAACGGCCAATAGTAGAATGTTCATAAATGTACATTTCTCAGATATATTATCATCTCAGAGGCAGTCCATAATAATAGTATATACAGATTGAGTTGAGTTGCGACAGTTGGATTGAACAGTACCATTGGGATGCATACGACGGCAATAGAAAATAGGAAAACCAGCATTTTGGATAGCTGTTTTTTTCCTTTATGCTGTTCTGTTCTTTGTTTCACGTATGGAGACAAAAAAAGAGAGAGTTGATGTCCCAATGTGTTTATAATATGTAACAGACGTCGTCAGGCAAAATAGAGAGTACGATATATACATATGCCTTCTCTCTCAACTTATTTGTGTACTTTTGCATTGTTTGTTGTTGTTTTTGCTCCTTCCAGTAAATTTATAGGAAGTTTCGCCGACATAAACGTGCGAACCATAAAATTGTATGCTTATATACTCTAGTTACTTCAGTGCTACACACAAACAAAATTAGAAGTACAATACATACATACTATACTAATATACATGCATATGTATATACATATTTATTTGCTGTTTTTTATTTTGTTATTTTGCTCTCTACAGAGATACCCTTTAACTATATTTCTAGTATATTAACTTGAGGTACCACAACCGCCACTTGTACTACATACTACATTACTGCAAGTGTACATGGATATTATACATGTATGCATATCACACTCTTTCATTTTCATTCATTCTCATTCTTCGTCTTCTGCTGCGGGTGCAAATGCAGTAACACTTCGTCCCACCGAATTTGTATGCGTGTGTATCTGACTATCTATCTTTTCCATCTGGCTATTTTGTCTATTGAAGCAACTCCACTGCTCTTGATACGGCTCGGTTCTCATCTCCCTTCTTCTCACTTTCTCTCTCTCTCTCACTGACTATGAAAGAAACAGCAGAAATGGTCATGAATAAATAAAATGATTAGGGAGTGATACATACATTCACTTCCATTCATCTGAACTATCTGCAGACATGATAAAATAGTACCTACAACGACGACAACACATACACGACGTTTCTAACGCTGAAAATAAAAGAAACTCACACTGCTACTGAAAATGTCATTAAGGCTGTGTGTTATTTTGATACTGTTGGTTTGTGAGTTCTACTTGACTGTAGAATGCCGTGTTACATAATATCTCTAGTGAGCCGAAGAGTGATATAAGAAGGGAAATAAAATGAGATGTCTTTATCAAAGGAACACTGACTGGGGCCGGGTTCGGTGTATATCATGTACTCTCACTATTAGATGGATACAAATGATAGAAAAGTCATATAAACAAAGTAGTCGCAGAATCGTACAAAAACTCTCAGTCTTTTTTTATTTATGTGTGGCTATTATAAAAAAGGTATAAAAAAGTAGGCAAGTACAATAGTATTAGCTACTTCACGTTGTGTTCACGACTACTTGTTCCTCTTTTTGTCAACTTAAAGTCATTTTTCTTCCTTTCTTCTCCATTTCGTTAAGATTCTCTCTACAACGTCACATCAGACACCCAAAATAAAAGGAAAGTTTAGAAATGCAAGAATGCAACGAGAAAAAAATATTCTAATGCTGGCAAGACATATATACCTATATGGTAATGGAACAGTAATGACTACGTTGATATACAAGAAAAAAACTATGAACAGGACACAAAACAATATCTATAAGCACACAAGAGGAAAAAAATGCTATTCTACATTTAGACTTTTTGTCTTAAATGTCAGAGATCACTTGTTTTTCCCTTTTCTCGTGTTTCATACAAAGGGTAAAAAATAAAAAAGGAACATTTTGGAAACATGATGATGGGAGTCACCTTGTATGTTAAAGTTGTTCAGCCACGAAAGTACTCTTGTATTCATGCATGCCACCATCATCACCAGACAGTTTTTTTTCTTTTCTCTGAAGAGGTGCTTTCATCAGTTTTCATTTCCATCATTTTCTGATCTAAAAAAACATAAAGAGAAAAAGTGGATATAGCATGTCGGTCACATATAAATAAATATGCCGATGCATATATTATATATTTATAAAATGACTTGGTTCTTTATGCTGGGCATCGTCGTGAGTTGGACTCCTTTATTATCAAGTCTTTATTGTAGAAACTGACGCGTGTGCTACTATCTAAACCACATTTTGCGAAATGAATCGACATACCACATAGAAAATTACTGTATTTGTATGGAATGATAGATAAAAGGTTACTTATACATTTACAAGTGGGAAAAACAAAGATGTTGATGAGAAAGATTTTTAAAATCGAGAAACGACATTCACCAAAAAATACATGTATACATCGCATCATCAAAAGATTGAATATGGTATGTTTGCATTTGGAATAAAGCATGATTTGAAGGGATTAGAAAGCAACCTGCTCATAAATATGTCAGTGGAGTGATCATGAACTAATATTGCAAAAAAAAGGCACGTGTTGAAAAAGGATATGGAAATGTAATGGATATGGCATTAGACAAAATATTTTGAAAGACACAATTGAGCATAATAGAAAGTCTACAAAAAATAGTGATATATTATATTTAAGAATGCAAGTCCAATGTAAATCCAAAAGCGTATCAAATCCACTATACCTACTCAACACTTCAAAATATTTCTTTGTAAAGTACATTTTAGTATTAATGATAAAATGTACACACATTCCAAGAGTAAAAAGGTAAATAGTGATATCTCGTGGAACTTGCAATGTAAAAGATGTCCGTAAGCAATTTTTTGTAGGAAGTAGTACACACATTATGGAGATGAATCAAGTGGTATATTAACGAAAAGATAGCGAGAGAGCAAAGTAAGCACAAGAGAAAAAAGCTTGAGGGGAATGGATGGATGAGTAAGTGAGCATCTGGTTCCTCTGGTTGCGGATGCCCAGTAACGTTATTGGCAGCAGCCCTTTACTCACTTTACTACGCTTACCTATCAGCCAGCCTATCTTCCACGACGACGTACTCTAGTGATAAGCCAGAAAAGAAATACTATGGGAATATAGATTGTCTGACTGACTGCAAGGGTTGAGCCGTGCAATACAAAACCACCTCTACCACGTTCCGTTGTATTTTCTAGGCATACTAGTTATTTTTCCTTTTCAAATGCCAAAAGAATAGGATTTTGAGCTATGAAGAGAAAGTGTATAAAAGGTGGTGTGACGAGAGATCGGGTACGAAAGGAAAGCACAGACAGGAAGAGAACGCACAACTCTACACAAACAATTTCAGATTTGGATAACCGTATTATAGTAATAGAGTTGAGAGTATATAACACATGAGCGTACATTACACATACATAGATGTTTAGGTAGTCCCATTTTGAGTGAAAATTAAGTTATGTTTTGTACATATCTATACAAAAGTATATTTCATTTAACTCGAACATGCATACACACTACACACGTATGCCCATTTCCCACACAGTCAAGTATGCATGTAAATAAAGTAGAAAAGACCGAGAAACGAAAGTAAATACATCGCTGAATTCAGAAAAATCAAATGAGTTGATAAAACAAAAGAGATTCTTAGATAAAAAGGGCTTAAATATTTCATGTAAATCAAAATGTTGATCACCTATGTTGTTGGCTAGGGGAAAAAATTATGTTAAAAAAATATTATGCAATTATTTTTAATTTCCTCTAAGGTAAAATGCAATGGTTCATGGTGTGATTTATGAAAAATGTAGGTAGCTAGTTTATAAATGTCAATGGTTTAGTACCCGTTGACTCTGCTAAGGTAGTACCTGAATTCAGACCAGTTTTGATAAATTAGACAGAAAACCAAAACAGGTTATATTTAACACAACTAAAATGCTTTGTGATTTGGTTTCATATTGGAAAAACTTGATAAAAGCCAGCTAGAAGCTCAAGAAGAGGGGAGTGATGCATGCAAGGGGAAAGTCTTCATGCAGATACGAAGTTGAGATACACATGCGACATTGGGTTTTTCATACTATCATGATATTGGTATCGTGGTAGCAGTGGTGGTAAACGCTATCGTACGTAATATAGGTACTAGATATATCCTTATATTTTATACATAATATATTCCCACTTCCTTTATACACCGAAAAAATTCATCAAGTAAACTGTGTATAGTGATACAGGGAAGCATGAAAGGGAAACTAGTCGGAAGTACTCGGGCAACACACCACGGGTTTTCTTCTGTTGGTGGACCCACAGCACAGCATGAGCAAAGTATAAATGGTAGCATTCACGTTTGCTGCAGCAGCAGGGCTTGGTGAAATAATCACAGAGCAGAGTAGGATGAACGAGTCAACTCGAAAGAAAGAGAGAGAGCCTTACTATTAGAGAAACATACAGCGTGCCTCTCTACCATTTATCTCCCCAGTCACTCCATTTCTGACTCAACTGTGAACATTAACAAGAGTAAAATTTTTCATTGTATTGTGTATTGTGATTGCATGCTTTCTTTGTATAACCTTGCCTGCTAGCTGCTGGTGCTACTACACTTGCTGTTGTAACCCTGCTGGTTTGGTTGATGTTCTTCGTAAAAAAAGAGGAAAAGCAAAGTGAAGTGCAGGGAAAATTTTCTGTCATCATGAACAAGCCCACCATTCTCAGCAGCAGCAACAATATCATGTAAAGATACAGGAGAGAGAAATGTTTTCAATCTTTTAGTAAAAGTAGTGTAGAGAAGTAGCTGAAACTTGTATATTTTCTGTTAATATCACGTACATAAAAATACATAGGGTGGATTGGGAAAGTAATGTTGTCGACCCTTCCCATGCAAGTATTTTGTACAGGCGAGAATTCACCACATCACACTACTGCCATGCATACCACACACACAACAACCAATACAGTGTGATATTCGTGACAGTGACTCAGGGTTTGTTGCCTGATTTTTTTTTCGCTATGAAAAGAAGATGAAAGTCGTCCTTTTTCCTTCACTCTACAATTTTGTCCTCTACACAGTTGTTCCAGTAGTACATGAAAGAACCACTGGAATAAAAGAGCCCGTGTGACTCTTCGTGTGTGTGTGTGTTTTGTCGCACATTTCAACATTTTTAAAAATAATACATATAGGGGAATTGCAGTAAGGAAAATCCAGCAGTATCCAGATTCGTCTTCCGCTGCTTGCAACACACAAAAACTTTGACTTGGAGATTTATCATCTCCATCATTAACATTATCATCAAGAACGATAAGTTAGTTGTAGGAGTAATAGCAGAGCGTCAATATATTAACAAAAACACATCATCAACCTTGTTTCGTTTTCAAAAACTAAAGTAGAAAGCAGTGTAAATAGTATAAGTTTTTTGTTAGTTTATCTCTGTCTCCACACACCGCATTTTAGTCATTGGAGGCAGACAGTCAGTCAACTCATTTAGAGACACAAGCCAGACGGCTGCAAAAATTACTTCTACTGTACAGTGCACATAATATTCTAACATTTCTTCATATCATTTTAAAAGTGCTTTTCTTTTGACTTGACTTTCTCTCAAAATGAACTTTTGAAAGAGCAAAAAAAGAAAGTAGAAACAACACACGCAAGTTCTTGTAATAGGAAAAAGAAACAAAAAAGGAACATAGTTTTTCATTTCATTCTGTATAATGTTGTGTGAGTGAGTATGAACAATAATAGAGAATGCTAATGAAGGAAACCGGTGAAGAAAACCAAAGACTGCCAACAGCTAAGCTCTCTTGTGAAATTTACAACACAGTTTTTTTATATACATATATACATTTTACTTCTCTACCGCCACACAATTATATAAAATATACATGTAAACTTCTCGTTTTACCGTTCTAATATTGCTAAATGTATTGTTGTTATTGCACTATTAGGAACACATAAGACTTGGTTGAAAATTTTGTATTGCAAACTGTTGTTGGTGTGTTGTTGCCAGCCTGTATATTTTGGTGTTGTGTGTCATTGAAAATTTCCACAATTCTTTCCTCCTAATTTGTATATGAACAAGTTGTGTATAGAACACGAGCCGACTTTTATATGACTTTACGAATTTCTCTCATTGTGAATAAATAAGGCCCAGGTTTTAAAGGAGTTAAAAAGACCAAAGGAAGAAAAGAAGATTTTCAACAGAAGGAGAAAGTGAACTCTTATAAATGGTACGAACATTATATTAAATATAATAATTTTAAAAACAATCCCAATTTACTTTTCTCATAAGTAGTATTCATATTCATACTTGTATGCAAACCGCATTACTAATATTACCACTATAAATGCACTTTGCCCTCTCTGTCACTGCAGTACTTATTGTCGTTGTTGCGATTATTACTGTCAAAAGCAGACAAAGAGAGAAAGGAGTGTCATATTACAGTGTAGGTATATTGTCTTTTGAAAAACACTCTTCATGGTGGTGTACAAAAACACATGCATATAGTATTTGAGCAAATTATGTATTCAGGTTTGAAAACATTTTCAACCAAAGATCGTTTTGTGCTCTCTAGTTTTTCTCGGTAGTCGTTTTATATCCTGTTTCTTTCCTCTTGTAAGAAATAAACAAATACATAAAAAGTTGTGTTTGTCTTTCTATCTATATAGGTTTCTTGTACTTCATCCTCCTTATCCTTTTTGTAAGTGTTCATATGACTAGAACGTGACCTTATTATATTATTATTAATAATAATAAGACGAACAATAATAATCGTCATCATAAAACTAATAAAAATATACTCAGCCGTACTCAAAACAAGGAAGGAGAAGTACTATCAGAGTAGCTGTAGTGTTTGTTAGAAATCCCTCCGGGTCTTCAAAAGTTTCTTCAACTGGAATGTATCACTATTCTCCTCCTCATCTTCCTCCTCGCACACGACTATCATGTAACTAGCATAAACACAACCTATTCTACAAACAAAGTCTTTGTAGGTTCCTATAACTCTGAAGTCGTCATCATCAAGAGGATGAGGATACGTTTGGTTCTGTAAAACTTCCGTGGTATGGTTTGAAAAGAGAACGAGCTTTGTTTTGTCACAAAGCTAAAAGTAATACTGAAAGAGCCACTAAAACACACTGCTAAATAGAGATACTACTTGTTTTTAAATAATAAATTACTTTTGTTACTTTTTCGTCTTGTATTTCCCATAAACAAGTCATAGTTGTGGTTGGTTGGTGTTAATTCACGCATTAATCATCATAACTGTTTTTGTAAATTGTTTGATCGTTGTTGTCGGAAAGTGTCGTGTACAGAATTATAATGATAATAAGCTTGGTTAAACTTCGAATCATTTCCGTACATTTTCCTCAAAACTATTCAAACTATAATAATATCTATAACTTAAGTGCATATCTATCATAATACGTTTGAAAATGTTTCATATACTTGCCAGCAGGTGCGATGTTTCAGTTCAGCACAATCATTTTTTAATTGTCGGTTTAGGTTACTTTGAAAATAGTTATGCTAACGTTGTTGAAGTTGTGATTATCTTTCCTATCATTACTATTATTAAAAACTCCTTGTCTCTGAACTTTGGACAGACGAGTAATACTTTGAAAGTGTACCTTATAGTCAAGTCCACTTTATTCATATACTAAGTTGAAAAATATAATATATGAAAGAGAAAAAACAATACGTAGAATAGAAGAAAGGAATGATGATGATGCCTTGTTGGCGATAAAACAAAGAGAAATTGCTTTGTATTCTTCTGGTCCTCATTTGCTCTACATAATATTTTTTCACTCATAAATTTATAAGATATTACATATTATGTAACGATGTAACTTGTAAGCGAATTCATATCCTCTTTCGTGTAGTTGTCGACTTTGTCATTACAGTCCACAGCGTTTTTGCTGTCCTCCTATAAGAAGTAACCCCTAAGGTAGGTCTTTTATGAATTATGACATTTTCCTTTGATGTCATCATGAAAGCATGCTGTTTATAATATACTCACTACAATGCAATGACTACTGTGAGGCTATTATACCATCACGTTGTTGTCGGTCTACTTTTTCTTTCTTTTTGATTCTCTCGAATCCTCCTCATCCTTTTCATCTCATTCTCTTCTCTCTGTGTCATCGTCATCATCATCCTTAGAATTATTAACTTCAGCTCGTTTCCTTTTTACGTTTAAATGAAGACAAGTGTAATAATGGGCATACTAATACAAAAGAATTGTTAAAAGGTTGAGTCTTTTCCTCATGGTCGAGTTATCTAATTGGATGTTGAGTTCAGTATAATTATAGAATTTGGTGGTACTATTCCACTGTTCTACTCTCTACGTGAAAGTACAGCTGAATGAGACAGCAGTAGTGACGTGGTATGCAGTATGCAGCAGCTGTTGAGGACGATGATAAGAGAAAAGAAAGGAGAAAAATAGTACTTTAACTTCTATAACCTCGTATCAAGCAGTTTATATTTATCTTGTACAACTATGGAAGGATTGCACAAAACATTAGTACATTATTATAATGATAATGATGAAAATACATTATATGTGCACACATTCATTAAAAGCAAGATAAATATATACACACAGATAATAAGTTTGCACAATCCAACACGACCACACAACTTGGGCAAGGGTAATCTTTCTAGCCTTTACTGAGCAGCTTTAATTGTTTATCTGTTGAGTACTTATGTTGTTCGTTAGACAATCCTTTAATTGCAATGTGCACACAATTCCTAGTATGTGTCATGTCATAGCCCTACCCAATATCAATACACCTGTGTCGTGCGATAGAGCAGCATCCCTTTTTCCTATTAAGGAAAAAAATACTGTACGACATGCATTTAATGGATTTTGATAAATCTCACTCTGAAATGAAACGAAAACACGACTTTTAGTGGTAGTCCCTTGTGCAAATATGTTTATTATCTAAATCGCGCTTAATGGAAAGGATGATCGTGTGCAAAATGCATGAACCTCACGGAGAGAGGAGTCTAATCAAAGTCCGTAGCATTTTTTGGAAGTATCATCATCCCATCATCATCGTACGATATTTTTTGATGTTGTTGTACTAGCTAGAGTACTAGAACCAGATAGAACCACAACACGCTAGAATGATTTTTGTCAACAGCATTTTTGGATTTCCACACACACAGTCGTTCTTCATATCCGCAAGTTAATGGAGTGAAACAAAAATGGAGAGAAAAAGGAACGATAAAATGTGTGCACATATTTAATATCAGTGTTACTGATACTACCTCTATTCTATGTATGTATATTGTATTTACATTTATACATATGTATGTATTCATTTCCTATATGAAAGGTATCTGAAAAAGGATTGGCTGGTTCTTGCTGCAGCTGTATAGAAATTGGTGAGTGGCACGACATGACGTGTGTTTGCTCTTCTTTTTACAACCTAAAAAGCACATATAGACATTTTCTGCTTTGGTTTTCTCTGTTTGTGTGCTTTACGATGTTTAGTCACCAACATTTTATGTTATTATTAGTCCCACATATTTGCATGGTATTACTTCAACGAACTCCGTAACTTTCTTATTCACTTTCTGTATTGATGATCATACATATGTTAGAAAGGTTTGTGAGGATATGCTATAATATATAGAGGTTTTATATAAAATTTTGCAAAGATATTTTGTACGCATAATGATAACTCATGTTTAAAATAGCAGAAAGAGAAAATAAAATAGGTACATATATTGTGTGGGCATCAAGCTCGTTAGTACCTTTCTTCTCAGTATACGTTTTCCCTTGATAAGTTTCAAGAGGTTATTAGCCCGTAACATTATTTACGACATGTGTAATCTCTTTGAATGCCATTTCAGTGGAAATGCCAGTTTATTAAAAAGCTAAACAAGCGTACATATAATAAAAACTTTTTTCATTTTACTTTCTTTGAAATCATGCTGTTTAATTGGTGTTTATGTTTCCTTAGCTCATCACAACGCATAGTGATGGTTCAAGCCAGTAACTGAAACAAAGTGTATCGAAAAACAGTCAGAATTAGATACACATTTAGTCTTTTCCCTCATGACATGATGAAAAGCGTCTTTACTGATACAGCATGACATTTTCTTTTCATTATTTTAAAAACATAAATATCTTACCAAGCATATTATACTTATTAGCTACCATCAGTGGTGGAATGTTATAGCAAATAAAACCGCTGACAAGAATGGTATCGATTAAT
>JAQIWN010002322.1:0-16315 GCA_034699025.1 Entomobrya cf. arborea Gr-Col-00668 | reverse complement strand
ATTTTACTATCAGAAAGCATCATTATTACATTACATTCGACATTGCTTCATCTCATCTTCTCTTTAGATCAGATTATCAGAGGAAGAAGAATGAAAAAATTTGTACCTGTCGCCGGTCTTAATTGCACTTGTTCATGAATCATATCAGAGAATATGTCAAACGAGACTAATTTCAAATTCACTTTCAATAAATAAAACGAGTAGGCATGCATATCTTACCTTGCCTTCCAACCCATCATCCTATCTCTATGTAGTAGTCCAATCCAATCAAATATCCAAATTCAACAATAAAGCAACCTAACCAGCTATCATAAAAATGTGCATTGTTACTTTGTACTTGTTACGTTATAAAAGTCTTGGATGGATTGTTCATTTGCCTTGGCCCTTTACCATTAACCACCTGACCCAAAGAAAAGCAGGAGGAAAAAAGTCAGTTAAGTGCATGCATGCCACTTTCTATCAACTTGTAATAATAAAGCTAACAAGAAAATGACGCTCAAGGTCGACCATTGTCCATTTTATATTATTGCTTCCAGTTCAATCCATAAAATCAAATACATTAATAATGTATTCGGCTGCTGTATCCTGAAATGAGTATTGCTATTAAGGCAACATAAGAAATTGACGTGTATCAATTCAGTGGCTCCAGTAAAACTGAGCGGCTAGACATTTAGTAAAAACTTCAAAGAAGCAAAAAAATACTAAAAGTAAATTTTGTTGAAACTTAAAAGTTTTCGCAGAAGTGTACATCGATTTTTAAAATTAGACTGGAGAATTTACATAAATGCGTAAAGTAAGTTGTTAACATGATGCCATTTATAATTGAACCTGCAAAGTGGTTTAGCAAAATCTTAATTTCCTTTTTTACCTTCCATGCAAAATGAAAAATTTCAACAGATGTTTGGGAAAAAATCTAATTAGCTAACCTTTTGTATTATGTAAAATCTACAATAGTTTCGGATTACGAAAGGATTTAATAAGTCAAACTACTTTTCAATGTTTTATTCCACAAAATAGTTATAAACTATTCATATGCCATTACTTTTATAAGTAATTAGTATGAAATTGTATACAGAAAATTATCGAGTTGTTACACTCGTTGGACTGGACATAGGTACATATACATATACACATGATAGGATCAGATTGCGTGTAAAGTTGCACTATTCCACTTCCCATTGTCCTTTTGCTCTTTTTAATCTCTAGCAACTTGTTTCTATACGTTGACTCCTATGCTCACATACATGTCGCCTTTTGTCTCTCTCCAGTCAAGTCAATCCAATCCACCAGTTAAAAAGAATTAAAAAGCATTTAAAAACAAACAAAGTCATTTCTCCAAATCAAATGACAGGTCAGATGCAGTTTAGATTATAGTCAACTTGAAAACAAATCCCTGCAACCTGGATAATAGCATGGATAACATCAAAAAATCAACCAATATCATATACTCAAGTCATTGTCCAAAAAAAACCAAGATTCAATCTTCTTGTTCCAAATGCAGTTTACAACTCATCGTATTAATTTTCGGTAGCTACTTAACTTTAAAATTCATTTCCCCCCTCTACAACATCCAACATACCCAGTAGCCAAGTAAATTGCACTCTGCGCAACAACAAATCTGAATTGTATGTGATTTAGGTGCTCAATCACAAGGCGAAACATGGTGTCCGATCCCTATCAATTTTTTCCCCTACAACAAGCCACTATACAAAAAAAAACAATCTCTTTTTGTCTGCAATCTGTACAAAATAAAAGCACCTGTAATTCTTTCAGGAAATAAATTTTCTCTCTTGTCATACAAGTACTTCTACTCACCAACTCACCTGACTTGACTAACTACTATACATTAATTCGTCAGTGTTTCTTCTAAGAACACTTCTTGTCGCATTTTATTTATTTACATACTTATTTAATCAGTAGCCGCAAAAGTTGTATGTAGAACACTGATAAATTACTCGTAAAGCATTCTCCAAACTAAAAATTATTACAGTTTAAAAAGCAACAGAGTGTTTTCTTTTGTCTTCCTTCTATACAGTTCAGTAGTAACTTTTAGACGAATCTTTGTACTACTAAAATATATAGTTTTCGCTTTGATTATATCACATGCAATCCACACACGAAAAATTCCTTCTTTTCAGACGATGCTGCTGGCATTGTTGTGGCCTGGCAAACCATACGAGTACAAAAAGAGAGAAATGAACAGTGGAATAATAGAAGGGACAAGTACAAGTGAGATCAATAAATCTTTTTCAAAATTTGTGTGTATTTCTACCACTACTTTACACAAAACCAAAAGATAAGTTCTTCAGAGTTCTCTGTGTCCTCTTTTTCCAAACACAAAAGCTTGAGACACACATTTAAAATGAGCAATGGCTCGACTGGCTTGGTCGGTCGGATTTTTTTTGCCAGGAGCACCAACACCACTCAAACAACTAGTCTCCCAAAAAGCAAAAGTTTTAAATGCAAATAATAATAGAGGTGATAATGATAATAATAAAGTTTGTCTGAAGGTATAACAGTGTGTGGATGTGGATACATACATAATGCTGTACAAGAAGTCCTTGTGGTTTTGCTCTTTTGAAAGAATAAAAGGTGACACGTTTTATCTCCATGATTTATTCTCATTTTCTCCCTTGTTCCTTATTACGAAACCGTAGTAGTAGTCGTCTTCGTCGTCGTCAGCATCATCATCAACATCGTCATCATCCTCATCAGCACCAACATTGTCGTCGTCGTCACCCTTTTTTTATTCAAGCAAAAAAATAAAAACAGCAGCACCACCGTCACCGACCACAACATATTACATTACCACTTTCAAATTAATTATTATTATTTACGAGTTCACTTAACGAGAGAGAAAAGGGGCTAAAGGTCTTTATAGGAAATCTTGTATACGAGTGTAAATTTTAAATTGAAAAAATTGTATAATGACAGGACAAGACGAAGAGTCACTTTGAATTTGACAATGAGAGTCTCTCACTGAATCTCCACTCAGCAGTCACACAGGTGAATAATTTATGTGAATTTTTTTTCGAGAAAGCGAGAAAAAAAGAGTATGAGGGTGAATACGAAGGGAAAATATATAATAGTTGGAGACAAGTTGGCAATGTATCATTGAAATTAGACATTTAACCATTCTTCTTTATTGCTTTTTACAACATTCTTGAGATGAATGGGTCTAGTTACACGGGGACATAATCACATCATTTTCATGATGGTCCTGCTGATGCTCATGATGATGATGATGAGTATGAAGAGAATGAGATGCTACCTACTATTCACCTTCCTCTTCCTAAGCAAAGCTTTTTTTTCTGATGAATAATGTGAATGTGGTAATAAGAATACAACATAATGGACCAGGTTTGTTCCCCAAAAAGTTTATGTGAATGTGGTTTACTCCATACATAAATACTTTACTATGTGTAAGCTTATGGAAGAAATCTTTTCCAGAGAGACACCAAAGTGTCACCCTGTAAATTACATTCTTTTCACTCTCTGTCCTCTCGGCATGGCATATATGCATAAAGAGGAAACGTACTTTTTACTTGGGTGATGCTAAAGAAGAAGAAGAATTAACTAGCTAATTGCCATCATCCTCCTTCCTTTTTCTCCTGAGACACATGAGAGGGAATGCTATCTTGGATAACTGCTGCTGAAGAAAAGACACTGAAATTTCACATTCACACGCATAAATATACAAAAAGCATTTCATACACGCACATGAACATAAAATGTCATTTTTCTTTCAGGACAACGACAATGACCAGAGAGACCAAACCAGAGAGACCAAACCAGAGAGGAGAAGGAAGAAGAAGCAAGTTTAAAAGCCATTTGTACACGCTGACGACATGTTTGCATGACGTGCGTTTGCTATAAACTTTAAAGACTAGGGAGCTCTCTCTGCAAAATGTTTTATCCAACACAAACCATACTTTTAATGTGAAACTGTTACAATAAAAAATGTAGTTTGGTTTTTGGAGAGAAGAGGAGAAAAACGATGACGGAGGTACAACATGAAATCCCAGCAGAGGGGCTTCTTTAAAACTTTTTTTGTCCACACGACGACTAGTCCACTGGACTGCTATGTATGTATGTTTGTGTGTAAACTGCTGGCTATTTAAATCAAGGTGGGGTAATATAGTAGAGTAAAAAGTAATGGTGGTTTTTGAAAAAAAAGATTTTAGGCAATTTTCTCTGTAAAAAATGGGCAAAGTTGTGTTTGTGGTAGTGGAGGTGGTTCCCACGATTATTATGGAATGAGCTGGCATGCCTGGTGGAAGGACATGGAGGAAAATGAAATGTTTTTGAAATTCATACGTACTCATATGGATGGAAAGGCACACATAACATTATTTAAACATTTATACATTAAAAGAAAAATGTCTCAAGGCGTTTTCAGTGGGAGTTGTGGATATAAGTGGCCAAAAAACAGAAATAGTTATTCTGTTGCCAGAAGAGTACTTTTGGTATTGCGATTGCCACTGCTTTTCTACTGTTTATGACAAGGAAGAAAAAGAAGGTAATTTATCAAGAAGATACACATGGCTCACAGGTGAACGTCACCTTACGAAATTTTGTAGAATAATTTGTTGGGAAGAGTTTTGAAATATTACTGAAATGGATGAGTTAAACTCTGGTTACATTTTCAGCTTTCACTTGTGTGCGATTTATGATTGCCTACTTAATTATTTTGGGGTTGAAATATTGTGTAACAGAACTGAGATTGTTAGAACAAAGAAATTTCGTTCATTGATTTTATAAGTTTGATGGATATTTCGATGCTATTATTAAAATATAAAAATGATTGATTCTAAGCTGAGTGTGGATTGAATGGTCATAAGTCTTAAGAGTACACTGTCGAAGCTAAACTAATTGTGCCACGTTATCTTATTTCGCATGATCACACACTGCATTACTAGCATAGCAAAATCAATGGTACCATTTAACCTTGAACAAAGATTTGTCTACAAAATTATCAATCACTATGATCATTACTGCATACACAAATTCTAAATGAATTTAACAGTTCGGCTATTCTAGGTTATAATTCGCTAAAACCGAATTTTGGCTAGGTATATTTTGCAAATAACTTTAGATCAAGCTGATAATACTTTAATTCTTGAAGGAATTAACGACGTTTCGTTTGAGGACACATTCTTCACATTATATTACAATTTTTGTTTTATTCTCATTAATAGCCAAATCAATCGGGCTATTTGAAATATAAATTTCTTATTTTTTGTCACCGGTTACATTCGCGTACATCTTTTTCTTACTGAAATTCAGGGACATGCCAAGATGTCAACTCACATCTGAAACACTACATATATCTACTGCGTGACAGAAACCACTGCTTGTCGTTAAAAACAATAATTGTTCTCAAAATCTTTCATGAAAATGGGAGTGCTTTTTTCAAAACAAAATATATTTCACATCTCACTTCTAATCGTAAGTTGAGCTCATTTTTTACTAATAATAATGATAGTAATTATATTTAAGTTTTAAAGATAAATGTTACACCATTACCTTTTACACAATGAGAAAAGTAGTGAGATAATAATGTACAATTTTTCACCTCTTCTTTTACGAAATAAAGAAGAAAGAAAGCAAAGGAAATTCTTTCTTTGCAGAAAAAAAGGAAACGTATTTATTACTTTTCAGATGCTCCCAAGTATATTTATGCATATACGTATATTATGTATACGTACCTTTTGTATGATAATGAATGAAACGTACTCTTCTTCTTCTCTTTAGTCTACAATAGCAGCAAAATGGACTAATTTTCCAAAGTCTTTTATATTCATACGAAAAATTTTCCTTGAGAATTGGACATGTGTTGGTAATTAAAGTTTCCGCACTGTTGCTACCAGAATAACTATTCATGGAGCAAAAAGCACGTTCTATTATCTCTCAACTCCTCCAAACATACTCCCTCTCTCCCTCCCACCCCTTTTTTCTCAAAGATAGACATAATCACACACACAAAAGAAAGAGGAAAGCATCGCATCATCATGCAGAATACACGCTACAACGTAATAATAACAGGGACGATGAGATGGTGATACCTTTCCTTTCTTTTTTACACTTTGTGAATAAAGAGAGCAAAACTCATTCATTCATTCACTCATTTCGCCCTTTTTTCTCCTTTTCAGAAAATTTTCTCAAGAAAAAAAGTGTCTTTAGGAAATTGAAGTGAGGACAAAAGCAAGTAAATTTTAATCGGACCCCATGTTACTAAATGTAAATGTAACCTTCGTGCATTTTTAGAAATGTGAGATGAGAGAGTTGCGTGCCCTCCTGGGTTGATGGTCCTCTTTTGGTGGTCTGGGCTGGTTTGGCCTTGTCTTGTATTTTCATTGCGGCCGTGACAAAATATAAATTCCAAATCTACTGAGGAAAAAAAATTTACTCATCGAATGTTATTTTTTTCTCTCGTTACTTTCATCCTTGTATTTCTTAATATCGCCTGTCACTGCAATGCCGCCGCCACTACCACCCCAATTTTACCATCAATATTATTATATTATTATCACTAGAAAATTTATTTTGAAAACTTTCCCAAGTGAAAACTCTTCGTCAAACTCCCCTCTTTTCTTTCTTCTTTGGTGACATTTACCTTTCACTCTCTCTCTCTCTCTCTGAACAATAAAAGGAGAGATTGTGTTATTAGCAGGAAAAGTACAAGAGAAAAAGTGAATTCATCCCTTGAGCTCTTTTTTTGTTGTCACCGTCACTGTTTTCATTATTGTCTCACTGAAAAGGAAACTGGTTAGGTTTAATTTAAATATTTTGTATATAAACAACATAAGAAAATAGGGGGACGGTGGGTGTGGAATGGCGAAAACCCGACAAAAGAACAAAGAGAAAAAAGTATAATACTTTTAATCACTTCCCATTCTCCTCTTATTTTACACTGTGGAAAACTGACAATGAGGATGATAATGGGGGTGGGAAAGTGGGAATACGTGCTTGATCAATGGGAGCACTGAAGAAAGTGGTATATTCTTTTAGAGTATGCTTTCGTCTTCAGAAATACGAAACATTGAAAAGTATTTCTGTGAAAAAAGAACAAGTGCACTTATTTAATTCATTTAATTTAGAGAAATACTTTTTTTTGGCTCATTTGAAAAATGGTCCACTGGTCGGCAATTAACAGATCACAATTTGAATACAAATGTGAAGTTAGAGATTTGGGTACAGGGAAAATGAAGAAGGGTTAGAAAATTAAAAATAGTGGAAACAAAGCAAAGAGTTTAATGAAAACGGTAAAAATAAGGTCTTGGTGACAAGGTTGAAAGAATTTTTTTACGTATGGTGACTTGTGATCAAGATGCGTCAAATTACGTAGCAGTTGAATCAAATTTAAACTAAATACACTAAAAAATTTAAATGAATAAATCAGTGCGAATTCCGCCATGTCGTTGTCGACAAGTTAGTCATCATGTCCTTGATTAAAGCTATTTTATTCTATGCACCTATCTTGCATTACACAATGCCCTGTATTTTGATTTATCACTTTTAATTCCTTCTCATTTTCCTTGCAAGTTTAAAATGTTATTTTTACACTCTTCTCGAATAATGCATCATTCTCACTTTTTTTCAACCCAATCAAACAGAATAGTCCCTTTTTGTGTTGAGCTTCTTTAGAGTCCCCTTGTCGGTTTCTTTTAACACTGAAGCCATTCTCATCACAGCATTATCAAAATAATAACAGCATAATATACAATCCATCCTCATTACGTTTATCCAGCTAACAATATTAGAAAGGTACTGTAACAGTTATACACGTGTAGCAGAAAGTTTTATGATAGAATTAACAATTTTCTATTGGATTCTGCATTAGAAATTGTATTCAATCAATAATTTTTCATCTCTTACTATTTTTTCGATTGAAGATTTATTTCCGCGACGTAATTAAAAATTAGTATATTTTTAATTATTACCTTACTTCGTAGATCCATTGTAACCTACGTGTTTGAGTTGTGGTAGATGAAAGGTCAGACAGACGAACTTATACGATTCAATAAAATATCAAGTTTTCTTTAAAAAAAAAAGTAAAACCGTATCTATTTCACTATACACCGCAACCATCGTCTTTAAAACTTCGTAATAATTTATCATATTCAAATTCAACATTTCTAAAGCTTCACTTCAACAATCAAAAAAATTGTACAAAAAACATTTTCAAGAAACCATACATTATATAATAACTTTTTATGAGTATGATACGATCTTAAAAATGGTTATTCGTCATCATCGCCTCATTATCCCCCTTTTTCATCCTCATTTTTCGACCATTCAATAAACTTGCCCATTAAGCACACTTTTTTCATAAAGAAGTCCATCCCATCCTACACTTACATAAACAGCTCATTATTAATTTTATTTAAAGATGTATTCGATTCAACCATGCAATATGTTGTTGCATCATCGACTTTTTTATTCATTGTGGTGGCGGTTGTGGTGGCTAAAGTAAAAGAAATTTGAAAACGATACTCTCTGTAGAAACCAAACCGCTTAAAAATTCCTACAGTGACACAGTAAATCTATAAATATGGCGTGACGAATCAAAACATATTATTATCACTATCAAATCACTCTCGATGAAAGACTCAACCAAAAAAATCTTGAAACCTGAAGAAACATCATTTTCCACTCTTTTCTTCGTCCTTTTTTTATGCAATTGAATGACGCAGTTTTTGATCGTTTAAAAAAATGGAATACGACCTGATGAACGTGCGATACTCTTTTACTCAAAATGAGTCAGCTTCTTCGCAGTTAAATTCTCAAAAAAGGAATGAAATTTTGTTTTTTCATTTAAAAATAAAAAGGTGAAGGGGTTATTACGTCGTTTCTCCGAAGCATCCGTATCCGTACACGTTTTATAATTTTTTTACTAAGAAACGTATACATTCATACACACTTTGTAGTTCCAGGTCATGGTAAAAAATTGAGTTAACTTGTTTTTTCCCCAATTCAACTCCAAAGACACAAAAGAAACACACTTGTGAGGAAAGAAAATGAATTACAGATGCAAAGAAAATACAAAGTTGCATAAAGATGTTCATTAGAACAAGATCTCTACAAAAAAGTTGAGTGCACACTGAAAAAAAATCTTTTCATGAATTTTTGTCACTTTTTACATTTTGAACAGAAAACGGAAGGAGGAACAACGTTATTAGCCCCAATTGCTTTATGAAAAGGATGTGTACATGTGTGCACCAAACCAAATACCAACCTGCTTCACAGAATTAAATAGACAAGTTGGTTTGGATAGTTAGAAGAAGTGGGTTATGCATGTTAAATAATTCCATACACACAAGAAGTAATAAAAAAGTCAAAAAGTGTGTACGTGCAAAATTTTTTAAGAGTTGAGTTGACTTTTTATTTACCAGGGAAAAAAATGCACAACATGTGAGTGTGATCAAGATGATGATGGTGATAGTGATGAAAATGATGATGATGATGATGCTGATATAAGATGACGATATTATACAAGGCGGATTATTAGACTGCGAGGCGATCTAGGTTTTCTTTTCTAGACACTCACAAAAACCGAACCACTTTGTTGTGTATGTTTGTGTAGCATTTTTTTCAGACTTATTTTTATTTATGAGGTAAATAACTTTATTTTCTTTTTATTTCTTCGTCTTTCTATTAGAATAAGAAAGAAAAAAAATGAAGGAAAGTTGCTGTTATGTGGATGGTGGTGGTGGTGTGGTGTGTACAGAATATGGAAACTGGTCACCACACGTATCATGGTAATCCACGGCTGGGGGCGAATTTTCGGTTAGTTGAACTGAACTGACTAAGAGTGAGTTGAGTTTGAGTAGCTGAAGTAAATATGAGTTGATTATGTCATGAAAATGATGTAATGATGAAAGATATTTTTTCTTATGGCTATTTTGGTTTGTTGGTTGGGGCTGATTAAGATGGTCGGGGTTTGGTTTGTTTTGGGACTAGAGCCACCCAAACACACCGAATAAACGAATAAAAAAATATGAAGTTATTAAACTGTCGGTATTATGACTTTTGTGTAGGTATACATATGTGATGTGTAGGTAGCTAAAAAGCAGAAATAAAAAAAGCTTAATTTTTCTTTCTCGGAGTTTTGCTCTCATTTAGAGAGAGAAAATGATGACGTTGTTGAGAAAATGTGGGTTCCTATGAAAAAGAACGAACAAGTCAAATGAAGTAAGTAGTCTTATCTGACTGGGCAGACAGGTCTTAATAGTAATCATATGTTAGTCATAGTCATCATCATGTAGTAAAAATGTTAAAGTTTTTTAAGAGAAAAAATATCTGATATAAAAATGTGTTTGGACCCAATACCTACGCATGCACAAAAGTTCATCACGGCCAAGGGCAGGTGAAATGAACGACGAACAAAACGAGAAACGAATGTTTTTTCTTCTGATAAATTTCAATTTAGTCACTGAATTTTTTATGTGTTAAGTAATGTATATGAATGCATACGCTATTTTTGTGTGTTTTCTTAGGAAAAAAATGTCAAATTTTTACTTTGCAATGATATAATATATTTTTCCCGGTTTACTTATTTTAGTTTAGTCTCCTATCGTTCCTTCACCCGAAGAAGTGGATTTTTAGGACTTTTCTCGGTGTACAAATAACCACAACCAGTTTGAATTTCCTTATCATTCCACATTTGGAATGGAAAGTGGAAATAAGAAGAAAAATTGTGCCTTAAAAGTTGAAATTTTATAAAAAGAAAAAAATATTTGGAAGTATAAAGTAAACATGATGGAGTTTTTAAACAGTCCAAGTTTTGGGGAAAGAGTGTTCATTGTTGCAGTTTTGGTGTTGAGTTTGTCGAAAGGTGGTCTGCTGCTGGCTCTATATGATACCGATACCACCGGAAATCAGGAAAATACAGAGTGGAACAATGTCGAGGTAATAATTATTTTACAAAAATCCAACACAAAAGAAAAATATTAGTCTTTTTTGTTGATAGTTTCATAATTTAACCTTAATTTACAGCCAACGTGTCCAGCCACAGGTAAAACAAATCTCACATTTCGCAACCTCTGCGAAATGTACACAGTTTGTGATGAGGGTCGACTAACCCTAGAAACTTGCCCTGATGGCTTGTACTACAACAAGCGGAAAAAGATTTGTGACTTGAGAAGCAACGTGCCGGATTGTGAGCCTTTGGACAAACACGTCCCATCAACAGCTCGACCAAGTCGAAGACTTGTTGCAAGGATCAAGCAAAACTTTGAGTGTGACCCTTTGGACATTGTGGTGAAACGGAAGGGAATGCGAAGATGTAGAGTCCAGGTGGTCTGCGCTAACGGAGTCTCCTTCATTTTAAGACGGTGCATGCAAACTATCAGCTTCAGGGTTTGAAAATAAAATATAGAATCATGCATATTTTTTATTTTGTAACGGGACACTTGAATCCACACACACACTTCAATATTTGTGCCTGCAAGCTTATATTTTTAAAATTTATGTTGATAGATGGATAGTTAGGGAACGATGAAAAGAGATTTGTGGCTGTACAGTTTTTTTATCTGTTGTGTTTTTTTTTCTAAATGGTCATATCACAGTAACCGTTTAAATATGCTTTGAATATTAAGTCAGTATATGTTTTTGTAAAATGTGTAAGTACAATCATGTTCCTATAAACTTGATCTTTTTTTTTCTCTGAATAAAGCTAATAATTTAATTTCAGTTATCCGATCCGACCCGACAAAAAGTTGGCATTGATTACATTTACATTGCATTGACTTGACATCTCCACTAATTAGCAAACTACACTCATTTTCCATTAGTTTTTAAATAGATTGCGTGTTTGGATTGGATCAAGTCACTGAAAAAATATTGGTCAGTCAAGTGAATCAGCAATCATCAACCACAAAATAGGGGGATTGAGTTCACATATATTTCTAATTTAAAGCTCATAAATTAAATATTTATTCGTTGCGTTCATTCAGCTCAGCATTTCAATTTTAAAAAGCTTAGTGATGTAAAAAGTAAATAAGTTTAACATTGCGGCTTGGTTTGTAAATAGGATTGGATCTCTAGACGGTCTACTTTCACATATCACCTCACGTCATACAGGTTTATAGCACACACGGACGGAAAACCGAACGAGCATTCGAATTTATTGGTTGACAATGACACACATACTTAGAGAACCAGAGAGAGACAAACAAGACTTTTGCATTTGCGTTTCAAACACGAAAAAAATAGCATGTAAAGTAAAGTACCTGGTACAAGATCATGAGTGACAGTGAAAACCTCATAGAAAAAAATAACATCATGCAAATAATTAATATGCATATGCATAACATGTTCCAGTCCCAAAATAATTTCATTTAGTCTGTGAGTTGAGTTTGAGTACTCCAACGCATTTTTTTTAGTTTTCAGTCATTTTAATCTTTTTACTCATTTGTCACCTATTTCATTTCAATTTCAACACAGCATAAATATGTTTGAGATTGGTACAGTATCATATCTATATATTTTAGTTTGAAAGAGAAGGGAAAATTAAATAGGTACATATATAGATAATCAAATATGTAGACTAAGTTTAAAAATAGTTATTTTTTTTACAAGAAAAAATATGCACGTCTACTGTTTTTAAAATGTGGTTATCTTGATTTTTCACATGGATTGTCCTTGAAATATCTGCTGTAAACTATCTCCCTCCTTGCCAAATTCCTCAGCCCTTTGCACGTAGACTTCATTAAAAATTGTTGGTGCCCTTCTTGATGATCATGCACTGAATTGCAGTGTCTTGCCTTCATAAAAGTTCCAGGAATCTTTTCCTTTGGCCATGGTGGATGTCCCTCTTTTAGTGCAGAACAATAGCATTCCCGGCACATTGACAAGTAAACCATTTTGTACTTTCCTTCAGTTCTGGGGTCCACAGTGTTTAAAACTTTGTACTTATCCTTGGTTTGGTAATAGTCAGAGAAGTAAAGTTCTCTGAAGCAGCCCATGCACTGATCAGCCCCATCTGGGTGACAAACAATGCGCACTCGGGGGATCAGTTTACCCTCAGGGGTGGTTATTCGAAAGCTTTGCTTTAGTGCAGGTGTGTTCAGTTCATAAGTTCCCACTCCAATTTTGTCATCTGCTTCGTCCTTAGAAAACCGAGAGTTTTCGAAACCCATTCCAAAAGCGGAAAACTTTTTTGGACAAAATTTTGCTCGTTCTTTGTACTTGTCCATTTTGTTCTTCTGCTTTTTCTGAACATCAGGTCGACTCTGATGTTTTTTGATGGTCCGCACTTCCAAAGATTTTCTTCCGGAGGTGCCCTTAACTACTGTGTGCATATGGGCTTGTTCCATGTCGTACTTTGCACACTGCCTTTCCACAAGCTCTTCGTATTCCTCCACGAAATTGGTCCATTTTATGCGTGGTGGACGTTCACTCTTTTTTACCCGTGGGGGTAACAACTGCGCTTGATAAACATTCGGAGCTGGAGTGTCTTCCCCTTCCAGAGGAGGAAATCTTTCAGCTAACAGACCACCGATTCCATATCCTAACGTACTTATTGGCTTATCAAGAAGATTTGAGGATGGGGTGAATGTACAATGGGGATTCTCATTAACTGGAAGACAGTAGGTTTGACCAAATTTAGTGTGACCAGGATCCTCAGGGTAGTATTCACGTTCTACTCCAGAAAGGAATGCGACCTTTGGGCGATGATGACTTACTACATGAATGAAGAAAATAAAAATCTCAAAATAGTTATTATGCATACTTTTTTAAATTTGTTTATAGTAATAATAGTACTGAGTGATTAGTGATTACTCTTAATGGAAATCTCCCATGGCCATTCAGAATCCACTTTCGCCACTTTCCCCGTTTTTACATCGGTCATTTTAAAAACGATTGGAGGTTAGGAATTATGCAAGATTTAAAGGTATCCAGCCTTGAACGAAATAAGACGACTTCGCGTGATGATGACCTGGTTTTTTTCTGTGCTCTCGATTAGGCGTCAACGGAGAGTCTGGAGCGATCTGAAGGTATTTGAATTGTGACAATTTGTATAGAATTTTCTAACCAACTGACAAAAGTTAAATCAAGTACTTTAGAACAAATTTTCTCCATGATTTCTCTGTAGCAACTGAAATCTCAGGAGCTCTATTTGTTCTCTGTGCAGAAGTTCCGTAGTATCTGATTGTGTGGGTGGATAACGGTATATACCGCTTCCATTGTGAAATAGGTAAACTTGCATAATGACTGGAAATTCGTAGAAAAAAACTCTCTAGCTGGTGGTGCAGCAATGGTACCAGTACCAATGGAGATTCCTTTTGAGAAAATTTTTATTACTGTATTGAATTCTTCCATCCAATTATTTCCCCAACAAGAAAATCAGTTGAGAAAAGTATGTCGATTAAATTAGCTTTACTTTCAATGTGGGTAGTGTGTGGGTACATGTTTATGTTTATGCAGGTGCCTTGATTAGGCTGCCAGCAAACCTGCAACTTTTTATGGGAGTTGTTTTATTATGTTTTCCAGATTTTTTTCTCCTTTTGCCGTGAGCATCAAATTGGATTTTATTACAATCACAAAATTACTTAAGCCTTTATTGTCATCAAACATGCAAACATAAACATACCAACAAACAACACCAAAAAAATAAAATGTACATAAACAAGCATGCATGGGAATTCGTAAAGTAAAATATGAACCTATAAATAATAAAAATGCTGTGGAGTATAATATTTATGTAAATATATTACAATTTAGTATTGTTCAATTGTTCATTATATGAACATTTCTTTTTATTTAATTTGCCTCTTTGGAAATGAGATGAAGTGGAGTAGTTTTAATGAAATGGGCGTATTCGAGTGAGGCAATATGAGTTATTTTGTGAGAAAGTATACATAATATAAATTATAAAATAAGCAACAATTTTCAGAGCTACAATTTTATTTCGCTCAATTAATCATTGTAATTTAATAACATAGCTATGTACACTAAATGTGTATATAATATACCTTAAATTAAGTAGAGAGGTAAGAAAAGCCCAGTAAAATAGCGTAATGTAGACTTTGAGCTTGTCTGTATTTTAAGAATAATGCCATCATGATATAGATTTCTGTAAGTTCAAGGATCTCTGTTACAAAGGAAAATGAAACTTTTTACAGATCCTTCTTGTTATGGATATAAAATGAAACCTTTTTCATGAAAAGTAAATTCTTTTGCTCTACTTGAGCTCACATATCGACCTTTCTTCACTTTGAATTTGAATGAAAACCAAAATTATACCTGCCCTTTACACATTAAGATAACTATTTTGCAAGGTTTAACTTAATTTAAAACTTGAAATCTCTCAAATCAGCTTGATACTTGAAATTTTCTTGGTTTTTTAAACTTACAATTTCTCTAAAAGTGACATCAAATTTGATTGTTATACTCGTCGTAAGAGTAAGAACGTAAGCATGTTACTTTTACAGAACGTCAGGATTCAGTTCGCGATGATTTGTATAGAATGGATCTTTCCCCATCTAACGCGCGCCTGAGGAACCTCGTAGCACACTGAAAACCAGCTTAAGATTTTACAAAGCACAACCCAAAGTTTCAAGAGTTTTTTTGCCATGTCACATCAGACTTTAGAATCTGTTTCTGTATTTTCTGAATGCACACGATTTATCTTAGAATTTTAAAACCTAGATTCTATTTTTTCTAAAGGGGTAAGGGGTTTATGGAAGTAAACCTTAGTTGGTGTTGCTTTGTAAAATTTTCTCATGCCTTCTACAACTACAATGTTGGCCAGAATAATCTTCCTATCTTTAGATACGTATGTATCGATACAGCAAATTGTTGTAAAGAAAATGCTTTAAACATGGGCGTTACGTATCACCATAATTCAATCTTTACTCTAAAAATACAAAAATATGTCACAATCAAAATATTCTGTAAAAATTGAAGCATTGAATATAGTTTAATCATAAAATAAAAAATAACGATTATTTAAACACATTCAACATGTATTATTATAATTTATAATTTTTACAGGAGTACTTTGTAAATTGACTAGTCAACTCACTGGAAAACCCAAAACAAACACAAATCATCTTCATGATTCATGATAGTCATCATCATCATTCACGTCATTTTTTTCTGTCACTTTGTTCATCACATTGCATCGTCAGTGAGAAATACACACACACTCACATGTGTATAAATATTATGAGTATGAGCAATCATAATCATTGCATTGTTTATTGTTTAAGTATGAAAACATCATCATCCCTCTTCAAGTGAAATGAGTTAAGTGGTGATGAATAGGCAGCATTTTTATGCATCATCAACAATCACAAAAAAAACTTAT
>JAQIWN010002321.1:0-16319 GCA_034699025.1 Entomobrya cf. arborea Gr-Col-00668 | reverse complement strand
CAGAGGTCCATCCAAAATCCTAAGCAGTAAATATTCATGGTGACGCAATCACATAGATGACCCCATAATCGAGAATTGACATAGCTTAGTACAGTAGTGCAATGGTAACTGTTGTAAACTTATTGGTGGTGTATGATTATGTGGAACAACAATTAAAGAAGCAAGCTACTGAGATTTTGCTACAAAAAACTAGTGTATCAACTTGCCCCGTTCGTAATACTAGCTATTTAACTACCAGTTTGGCAGTAGCAAACACTAACTTTTGAACTAAACCAACTGTAGAAATAACCAAACTATTTTTCTCCGTTACTTGTAAAATGCAATTCCATACTGAATTGGTTGGTATTATTGTATGGCATCAATATAGCTACAAATGACGCTTCTCGTATCTCTTGTCCAGCAGTGATGCAGTGAACATCATTATTTTCTCTAGAATAATATTTTTTATTAACTAAAACCTTGTCTATATTTACAAATTCAATGCATGCAAAATCATTAATGAAGTGATTTAATCGTGGTATGATGATGATGGCCACTGGAATAGGGGCAGGAAACTCACGCTTTGAAAACACAAACTCTGAATCATTTTTAGTATAAAGGCAAAGATATTCATTCTAAAAATAGTAGTAGTTATGCTTCTTTATATTGCATTTGGGGCAATTAAAGATGTTATTAAACTTTTGTAAAGTTGATGTGCAGCCTGAAATGGAGTTCAACCTTCCGCTTGAAATGCAGGATGACGCCTGAAAAACAGAAAAAAACTAACTTTAATATAATATTTAGATATATAATACATCCGAAATCATTATGAATTAGTAAACATACCGAGTAGTAAACTTGACAGTTTCGACAGGTGAAAAAGACATATCCACCGTTAATTCGAGCAGGTGACGGTTCAATAATAGCTTTCTAAAATCAGATGCAAATTTTTTTTAAATAAAACTGAACTGGAAATATAAACATGATCATAATTAAATTGGATAATGAGTTACCTTATCGAAAGAGTTGACATAACCCTTCCTTTGATTTTTTCTTAACTTTTTCTTTGGATTACTCCTCGTGACATTTTTTTTCGCTAACTCAAGCAGATCATCATATTTTGCAAAAACAGGGAGACAAGATGTTTTTAAATTCATCACACAATTTTCATCGTCTGCACTGGATTCCAGTAATCTTTCCTTTACAGAAATGAACTTATTCTTCGCGATGTCTTCCAAACGTGGTAAAATCTCTTTAATGTGAGGGTGCTTCCGGTCAACATTCGTGACATATTTTCGCATCCGGCGGAAGTCATTAGGGTGATATATTTTCAGATGCTTGCGAATGGTCTCATCGGACACCCTTAGTGGAATAAGGAACGGGGACAGTGTAAGGTCCATACTAAAAATGATAGATCTTAATATTTATACTGTGACACGAGTGTTGAGTTTAGATGTAAACAAATTTCGGTTCGGTTTTTTAGGAAAAATAATACCTTATTCGTAAAACTAATCATTCAATTAAAACTAGTATTATTTTAAACAGTTTAAGTGTTTTCTGATCGAAAAAGTTTCGTAATACTTAAATCTGATTAAATGTTAGTGAATGAAGTTTACATATTTTAAAACAAATTTATTAATAACATTATCATATAAATTTTACAATTGCATATCAAAGCTAGTAACAAAAACTTAGCTAAATAAACTAATTACAACATATACTATTCAATACTCATATCCTGCAAAATAACAAAATTGTTCATATCTGAACTAATTAACGCAGCTCGTTGACCAACTTTAAAAGAAACAAAAGTTCGTATGCGACCATACTCAAATTCTTCTTCAATATAACCACTAACTAGGCACCACAAAAGTAATTGCTCAAGAACAGAACGCGAATATTTCAAAGATAATAAAATTTCAGGATGACTTTTATCGCGAGAAATACCTTCCAACTGGTCCAAAATTGTTTTGGCGTACACTTTTTGCTTTTTTGCAGCACATTTCTCAATAAAAGCTTTCGACATTAAAATAAATTCAGTAGCATTAACTTCGACAACTGACAACCGCTTTAAACATACTTCACAGCTACAGGAATCCAAGCTCGCTGAACATTCATCATAAAGATCTGATAGGTATTTAGTGCGACATTTATCAGCCGAAAGAGCAAACTTCATTAGGCGGTGAACATTTTGGATCCCGTTCCTGTCCTGAAAGACTCTGCCAATTGTTCCAACTGCGTCATCTAAGCCGAATAGCAAATAGCAGTCCCCGGAGCCCCCATCCCGACCGGCGCGTCCACATTGCTGAACGTAGTCATTCATAGACGAGGGTAGAGAATAATGTACTACGAACCTGCAATCTGCTTTATTGATACCCAATCCGAATGCTACAGTGGCGACCATAACCCTTACGCTACCATTTAGCCAACAGTCTAATAGCTTCTTCCGAGTTTCTTCATGTAGTTTAGAATGATAGCAGGCACACGAAACGCCTGCCTTAATCAGAACTTGTTTCAAATTCTCGCATTCCCGAACGGTATTGCAAAAGACCACACCACATTGTCCTAACTTCTGCATTGCAATGTTGGTAACCATCGAGTCTTTAGCGTTGCAGTATCGGATACTAAGATGCAAGTTCTGCCGGATAGTCTTTTCACGAACAATGACTGCATTTTCTAAACGTAGGTCTTCCTTCAATTCCCTTACCATTCCTTTTGATAGAGTAGCCGACATAGCTAGAACCGGTACAGCAGGAAACATATTTTTAAGCGACTTTAACGACAGATAATCAGGCCGAAATGACTTTCCTGCGTAAACCAAACGCTTAATGAAATTACTTCATATTACTTTTAACTTGATTGTTTTAATATTAGGAATTAGTTCAATGCTTACCCCATTCGGAATAGCAATGAGCTTCATCAAGAACAATTAAGGTCAATGGGTTGTTCTCATCATTGACGGAGATTTTTAAGGTATCTGACAAACACTTACAGTGACTTATTTTTTCCGGTGTGACATACAAAAATCTTGAACTTAAAAGGCCAGCCTTGAAATCTAGTAACAATTGTTTTTCATTCTCGTTCTCCAATGTACCAGTAAGTTTTAATGCAGGAATACCGTTTCTTAAAAGACTGCCAACTTGATCTTCAACAATAGATAATAATGGCGAAATCACTAAAGCAAATCCTTTGGTTACCAAAGTAGACAGCTGGAATACTGCGCTCTTGCCAGATCCTAAATTTAACCGTTTGATTAGTGATATAATTTTAATTTTATTGGTTTCTAGTACACGGTTATCGATATATGATTCACCTGTTGGCATAGTTAGTATGACGTCAAGTCCTGTCAACAGAGCATTGATTGCAATTTTCTGGGCATCGTGTAACGGTTTTCCGATGAATCTCTTTGCCAATTCGTTAACATCTTCACTCCAAGAAAATGAATCACAACAAAAAAGGGTCCTTTGATGCTCCAAATTTCTTTCGTAGTGCTCGTTCGGTTCGTAATCATTTAGCTGCCTTTCCATTGACCCAGTCTGCACATTCATGACTAGTTTTCTTAACTTTTCGACTCTTTCCTTTTCTATTTCATACAGTTGTATAGACTTGCGTGTGTAAGACAAATTCACGTGCCTCATTCTTATTTTAAGTCTCAAAGTCATAAATACTTCGATAGCTTTAGTGGGAACGTTTTTGAATTTCATACGAAGGCACTGTGTAAAGTTCTTTAAAACGCCAGGTGCAACAGAAAGTGTGAGTCCCTGCCCATGTAGCTTCAAAAACTCTTCGTTTAATAAGATGCCAATTCCTTTCCACTTTGGAGAAGGAAGCGTTAAGGTCGAATGCTTTAAAAGTTTTACCCAACGATGAGGCATGTTGTCGTACTCTTCTTTAGTGGCTGATAATTCTGGAAATTTGTCAACTAGCTTTCTTGCAACAAATCCTAAGACGTAATCTAACGCTTCTTCTTCTGTTACGTGCTGCAATTGCATTTGTTCGGTGTTACCTTCGTCTTGTGTGTCAACAGTCGCATCATTGGCAGCAGTTTGTTCCAGAATCTCAATTTGAAAAGAACTTGCAGAATAAGATGGTAATGTTGCATCGCCATTATCATGAGATGATGATGCAGCGTTCTTCTTCTGTACAAGCGAGGAAAGCATGGCGGATGTGAGCATGGGAACTTGATCTGGGTCAACGTTAGTATTAACGCTTCGAGATATCTTTGGTGCCGACGACAAACAGTGCATTTTAATTCTTCGGATAGTATCAACTGCAGATGGCATCGGACTTGAACCACCTCCTCTCAAACATGCAAATAGATTTTCTATGGCATCTTGAGTTGTTCTTGAAGTGTATATGTAATTGATTTTCATACTTGACTTATTTAAATCGTCAAAAAGCTGCCGTGTTGAGGAGATTGAGAGTAGAAACCCCTGTTGAAATGGTAAAACGTTTTGAGAACCCAGAACCCTAAGCCTGGATACCGCTGTTTCAGTAGCACCTAGCACCTCTAGTTGCTCTTGGATGTTCATTCCAAATGGTCTTTTATCAGGAATAGTTGCCTGAAAATTAGGTCTGGAGGTCAGTGTACTAAAGCAGCTAGCGATTAGATCAATGAAATCAGCCTCAGGTTTTCTTGATGGGAACTCGTATCGCCAAGCTGCTGCGGTTTGGTGTGAGAACAAATATGTTGCAGGCATGACTTTCATTTTTTCCTTATTTGACATATCCAGGTGCTCGGGTAATAATTTCCACAACTTCTTTATATCATTCGGCATTTCTTTCCTTAATAAATGCTGAAAGTCTTCGCGTTTAATTTCTTCGCCTGTTTCTAACCTGACCTCTTTCCCACTGCAACTGTATGATTCATTAACAGTTTCAGTAAATGCGGAACATCTGCGTAGAAGTATATATTGTTGTTATTGATGGGGGCCTTGATTGAATTATGGATGGTAAACGATTGCCCATTTCTTATGACCTCAATGCCCAGACTTTTCCACAAACTTCTGTTCTTGGGCCCCATATCGCATATGACAGCTCGAACAACTAATCCTGAAAGCTCCAACTTTTCGATTGCTTCGTAGAACCCCTTTTTCGAAAGTTTGTCACAAAAATCGAAACAAAAAACTTGTTTCCACGGCTCAAAAAGTCCACGTACCATAAAAACAGACACATTCTTTTTTCCTCCAAGAACCTGGTCGCCAGGAGTAAAGTATTCGTAACAAGGATTGATTGCCATGTCGTCAAAGAGAACTACGCACTGACGTCTAAATGGTGTTACATGCAAAAACTCGTGCTTCAAGAGATCCAATACCCGATCTTGAATTCCTGGCAGAAAGTCAATTTTACTCAAATATTCTCTCATGGTTGTTTCGGATGGTAGAGGGAATCCTAAGTGTCTCAGGTTTTCATAGGTATGCGACATGTATTTCAGTTTAAGGCCTAGTGCGATTTCTTTGTATGTCCAGTTTTTCCGTTTACCAGTTAAAATCCTTTCCAGCTGAACTTCAGTCAACACAGTGTGTAACCTATTTTCGTAGTGCTGCTTTACTTTTAGCTTGGCTTGACATACCATTCGAGCTGCTTGAAGTTTGCTCATTTTAGTTTTGCTAGTTTTTCTAACGTACTCTTGATACATGCGTTTCCAATAGGTTACCCGAAACCTCTTTTTGACTGATAATGTTGAAGGTAGTCCAAATCCGATTCTTTTGACACTGCGCAATTCCCTCGATTGCATTGATCTAAAAACAGAAATTCATATTAATATAAAAAATTTAAAGTTTCATAAAATTAAACGAATAAAACAGTTAGATGATTTACCCAGAACCATTGGATTTAGAGATTTTTCTTGCATGGAGAAGTTTCGTCGCAACGTTTTGATTAGCAGCAGCATGGACAAAGCTGTATTTTTGGTTTAGTGTTAAAATGTGCAAAACGTTTTAAAAAACAATCAAGGTTAGATATAATTGGAAAATTTGACTTACTTGATTTGTAAGATTGTTCCATTTGCGATTCCAATCAGTGCTCTCTTAGATTCACGGTTTACAACAATATTGACTACATGCGTTACAATAAAATCTATTAAAAGTAAAAAGTGTTAAAAGTTTATTTTACATTAGCCTGCTTTTTTCAATTATGTGAACAGGAAATTTTTTTGTGATTTACCTTGTTCTCCGTCAGATGGTACTGCACCATTGCAAAGTCTAAGCTTCTTTTCTCCAACAAAATCGCTGTCTCGAAAATGCATGTGGCAAATAAACGAATTTTTACCAAGTTCTTGACCAGCAAACTTGCACCATTTTTTATGCGTCTCGCTTTGCTTGAGTTTATCTGGGGCTTTGAAGAAGCGTATTCCTTTCTTCGTATCGTTGTTGGAGCACGTTTCGACAGCACAGTACCGAACCATCTGTTTAGATTTATTTATTTTTTGTCAATTATCGTAAAATAAATTCAGCATTTTAGTCGTTTAAATTAGTTTCAATACCTTATGAATTTCGATTGAAATTAAAAGAGATGACCCGTAAAAAGTGGAAGGAAAAGTTAAAAATCTAAATTAAAATATTAAATGATAAAGTTAAATAATTAAGTTCCTACAAGTCTCAAATACTATGAATAATTCAGAAGTGTCATTTTAAATTATAAAATTGAATTATTATGCATAAGAAGGTATCTACGCTTGATTTTTAATGGAAATGTATTAATAAATATAATGCGCAGGTTTTTAGTTGAGAAGTATGAATTTATATTGTAAAAAGAAGTTATATGTCCATCGATAGTTTGATACTGCTATATAGTGGTTTTGTAATGAAAGAAATGCATTTAGATGTGCGAGCATGCAGGCGTAATGAGTAACAGGTAAGCCAGTGTTGGGTAAAATCTTACTTTTTTCTATAGAAAAATGTTAAAAATTAAAAGCAATTTCATAATTTTCAGTATTGAATCCATTGAATATTTATAGTTAATCGAATTACGTATTTTGAATTGAAAAATTAACGTTAACTTTAGTAGCAATTACGATATTTTGGAATTTTTTATGACCAATTACCCAACTCTGCTCATCAGTGTAGCGCGAACCGGCGTGTGTAAAAAGATTAGATATGCCAAAGAGCAAGCTCCCCCAAACCTGGCATTTTTAAGGTAAATAGCAGCGCAAAACATAACAAAATCAATCAAAAAGAATAATAGTTTGTTAATATCGTACCTGTTCAGATGAAACTTCCTCTAGGTTAATTAACTCTGCAGTTAATGGAACAATTAGGTGACGCCAGAACGGTGGTATACAAACATAAACACAACTTTGTTCAAGGTAATGCAAGCTGACTGACTTGTGAACATGTGTAGTCAATAGCGTTTTTTATTCGTGTGTTGTTTGTAACAGCAACAGCTGATTTTATGAAGCATCTTTATTGATGTCATTAGTTCATATTAAGTTGTATGAAAAAGTGAAAGTGAGCAGTTTCCTGTTTTCATGAAAGTTGAAATAGGTGAAATCGCCATTGTATTAAATATTTCTAGTCAATTAACTAGACCATACACAAGGTAAATGTTTTATGCAGAGAAAGCAGTTCACGCTCAAGTGATATTAGGCAAATCAATGTTGAACAACTGTAAATTGACATAATCGAAAGGCCTTTTGGATTCCTTTCACTGTTGGTTTTCGATCAGAAGTATTATCCCAACACAGTGGATTTAAGAAAAAGGATACAAAGCAAAGGAGTACTGGCTAACTCGCATTGAAGGTTTTCAAGCTAAATATTATTAAATTACAATTTTAGCTGATTAAATAGTAATGTTTTAAATATGGGAATGTACGTGGTGAAATTTATATGCATGTAGGTGGCGTAGAAAGAATAACTACAAGTGCGATAGAGTCACAACCGGATTCCCCCATGTCGACAGACAGGGCGCTTCGTTGCAGTACTGTACTATGGCTATGTCAGGAATTCTCGATTATGGGGTCATCTATGTGATTGCGTCACCATGAATATTTACTGCTTAGGATTTTGGATGGACCTCTGGTCCATTCATGATCAAATCGCTGAGGTCTATAGTTCCGCTGTTCATTGTATCTAGATTGCTAAATATATTCAGTTACCGTGGAGTATCATTAGTATACACATAGAATTCGATACGTTCTTGTTCTTACATGCTCGTATTCTAAACGTCTTTCTAATATACACGCGTCTTACAGTTCAACAATTTCGTGTCATTGATGTGCTGATAATATATTTTCCCATTCGGTGATTTCCTCATCTCATTTTCATTCGATTGAAGGTTTCTTTTGATTTTATACAATTTATATCCGTAAGATACCATCAAGTTTGTATATATTTTTTTATCACAGAAGAGAAACATTGTAACACCATTTTATTCAATACCACCTGTTTAACATATTAACATATGTTTGATTGAAATTGAAACTGAAGGAAGGTGAGATTGTAAAGGTATATATTTTATTTTGTTAAGAGAAAAGCTGACAATGCGAACTTAAATCAAATTCTGTTTTGAGCCATGATAATGCATTGCATCATAGCATAGCGAGCATTCTCTAGAATACAAATCAACTGAACTGAAAGTATATTGTTGCTGATGTTTACAGAATTCTGTAGCATAATAATGATTTGTGTGGAATAGCATAAATAGTCATATATTTAGGAAGGGTTAGATTAGTTTTTGTTAAGCCAAACTTGTGGATAGACAGGTAGCACAGGGAAAAGGGTTGTTGTGGCATGTGGTTGTACTACAATATAGAGTCTGAAAGAGAGAGAAGGACGGGTTTTTGAGCTCCATGATACCACTACTTTCACGGTGAACAGTGTGAACACCCGGTTTTCATCCCACCACGAAAAAGGTTACAAAAGCTGGATGCTTACTAAATACTGCATGTCTCATCATCATTGATGCACTGGTAGAAGTTTCGCTTTCAATAATGTCTGGGAAAATGTGCCAAGACCCATAGAGTTCATTTTAATTTAGAAATTCAAAATACGCTTTATAATATTTAATAGTGTTCTGGATTTTGGATCAAGGTAGTCAATGCATAAAGACGATTGAATTAGCATTTGTGTATCAGAACGCCCCTTGTATGGCTTCAGTTTGAAGAAAATGTTTTGCCGTTCATTCCTATAATGCCGTTTCTTTTGTTAGTTTCACATATCTTCAATTTTGATATAGATGAACTGAAAATTCCAATGTGAATGTGAATATTGATTCTGGTTTTCTGACGCTCGTCTACATTAATGCAAAAGAAATATATTAAGAAAATCTTGAATGATGATAATATAGACACAACTCAATTTTCTCATAAATACTGTATGCGTTTTACATATAGATATCCGAAAACTAGATATACCTGAAAAGCTTCTTTTACTTTCAATACTCACGTTTCAATGGAATAATTAATTACTCATCAGAATATCTTTGTACTTGAATACCAAGGCTCAAAATTAGTACAATGTCTATCAACTTGAATCAACCAAGAGAATTTATCCTTGAAAAGATCACCTAACATCTTTGTAATGAATTGTAAGCTTCAAAATATGAAAATATTTCTAAATAATAGTTACAATCAATCACTCTCATTAAATAACGCAATAGTAAAAGAAATTAAGATGAGATGAGGAAGAATCCAACTCGAAACAAATTCAGAAAGCACTCTTCTGCGAAAACTATTGAATTTCTAAACAAATTTCCACAATGCGAACTTGCGTGCTCTGATCTAGTATAAAATTTTCAATTAAATTTTATAAAGCATACATTGAAAATTGCGGACTTCATTGTAAATGTAAAGTCTAAAATCAACATTTACAAACCTTCTTCACAACACGTCTTCAGTTCTTTTTTATTTGCTTTCTAAGAGAAAGCGAAAATTTATTCGATAGCTTGTTATTGAATCTGTGCATACAAGACAAGGCATGCGACGAATCTTGAATGTTTCTCGTGCTCGTATACTATACATTATTTGCATGATTTATCCCAAGTGTACCTTATTTGATTGCACGTTTGTTTATACATTTACTTACATAGGTATACATTTTGTTAGTTTCACTTGAGTATAAAATATACAGTTTATATAGCCAAGAAGCATGAGCATTATATTCTGAGAGGAAAAATGTGAGACTAAAAAAGTCAAATTTAACAAAAGGGCACGTGTGAAATGATGCGACACAAAAATGCCGAAATGTACGGACGGAGTGGGTGGATAGTTTGGACTGTGAGTGCCTCATTCTTCTTTGTTAATTCAATTTGAGCACGTGTGTACAGTGTATAGTGTCCTCATGTTGAAAGGTATGGTATAAAAATGGTACTATACGGGTGACGGGTGACCTTTTCAAGATTTCTGTAGGAAGTTTGGAAGGAAGAAAAACGGGAGCATTTCATTTGGAGAGCGCTTGACTAGTTATGTTACATAATTGACAAGAAAATAAAGTACACTGAAATTTTTTAATATGAAAACAATTTGCTTTGCTTTATTACAAGACATTTTTTACCTTATTTCCTCCTTTCGCATTGTTGGTTCCTACTACATCCACTGTTGAAGTTGCACTACCACTTGGCCGCTGTTTGGAAGGAGAATGAAGGAGTAAATTTTCTAAGCGCCAGATTTCCACATCCACTGCTTCGATCTGCCTTTTGTATACACGATTTTGAACCTCTGCTCGAAATGAAAGTTCTTTGGTGTCGTCCACAATGAACCTTTTGAATTAAAAGTTTTTATACAGGCTATCATCACATGATGAATACAAATAATTTAAGATCTGCTTGAATTCATAACACAGTGAAAGCACATGTCAATACATGTAGCACCGACATATAAACTTCCTCGTTTCTGCACGACTAGCTATTAATATTACCATAAAAATAACACACGAGGAGGCAATGAATAAAAAACAAGGCAACATGAGAGGGCAAGGGTATTTTGAACTGTTGACCGGAACTGTTTCAAAAGACATACAAGTCATCATTCAAAAATCATCTAAACTTTTTGTTTGATGGTTTCATTGTATTCATATTATTGCCACATTTTGCATTCGAAAGTTTTAGTACAAAAAATAAAAGTTACAAAATAACACTAGGCCTATTTTACCAAGTTTAATGTACGCATATGTATTTTTTGTACAGAACTCCAATTCTATTATGATGTAAAGATAGATGGGCCGTGGTAAAAGTTAGCGTACATTATTCATCAACTACATAAAAGTGAAAGCAACAGTCAAAGAAAAGTTATACTTTGATATTTAAATGGCGAATGCTGGGATATCAACATCAACCTGAACCGAGCATAGACATTACTCCTTGTGTGCTTCATTTTGCATTGCTCAGATAGTTCAAAAGTGAAGCAATGAGGAAAGCACCGCCGTTACATTGATGATATTCTGACGTTCAAGCAAATTTAGTAGGGTGCGGGTGCGGGTGTAGCAAAATATTATTTGCAAACCCTGAGAGAATCACCCCCGTTTCATTTAATATGTGGCTTCTCTAAAAGTATAGTCCAGTATTATATTCAATATTAGTCGTGGAAAAAACATTTTATGATTTGTAAAGCGTTGTATATTTTCATTTATATTGTCAGTCTGTAAATTTATAAGTGATGTTGGACCCTAAACTAGTATTTTTTTGTCCATTTAAGTATCCATTTGTATACATTACTATTATGCAAGCAATGTAGAACGGATGCAATGTAGACTAGATGGTCATGGTCGAATATCTCCATTTTAGAATTAAAAGTCAAATATGAAAATGTTTTGTTGTAAGAATTGATACTACTTAAATTAATGATGGCTATGACCATTTTATTAAAATGTACCTTTTCTTTGACCACCAATTTCTCCCATTTTCTTTTTCAGAATTCTAGTGTACTTCATGACTCACTTTAACTTTAAACAGATTTTCTTGCCTTTTTATAAACATCCTTTCAAAAAAACTATATGACCTGCCACGCTACGAATTATATGGTAATCTCTTAAATATTTATTTCCTCTTTGAAAAGTAATGATATGGGGAAAAACTCTATTCTCTACCATTCACCATTATATTCCTTTGAAAGAATATGCGAGAACACCATTTCTCATCAAATCATACCAACTTGACAAAGATGGGTTACTACTCCTTCCATTAAAATCTCCAGAAAAGGCTGAAGAGATCATGTCAACAAATAAGCGCTTTCAAGTTTCAAGTATGACTTTTTAACCTCAAACATTCTACATAACATTAATACACATATCGTACCGACCGAAGATGGCTTGAAGCGTGGTGGAAGTAATATAAAAATGGTTCGGCGACTTCAAGAGTAGCAAACAATCTCAACTCAAGAAAAATGCATTTTTTAAGAAAATGAAAAGTGAAATAAAGGTAAAATTTAATTTACATTCGTCAGAATAAGTTTCTTTTAAAATCACCAATGGTTCTTCTCATGTGTGTGTGCCATTTGCCACTGTTTGCACTTTGCTGATGGTACATACGTGTGTTTACATGTACACTGGTATTTACTCGCACTCAATATTTCAAAAATATACCCAAAAATACCTATTGTAATTTCAAGTACAGACAGAGTGAATGGAAGAAGACTCTATAAATGACATTTGTGTGATTTTTTTCTCTTCTCTACTACCATTCTAGATTGAAAAGTCAGAACTTCAGAAAAAAAACTATCGGATTTTGTATGGCTGACGCCTGCCTGCCTGGAAAAGATTTGAATATCGAAGAATGCTTTCTCTGTCTGTGAATCAAATTTACGTACTACATCATATTATAACACTTACATGTACAACAAGCTACTATGTCATAGACAGAGAGAGGTGAAAGTAAAGGGGTATATAAGTCAGGGAAAAAATGTGAAATTTATGCAGATGACACTTTACCTTCTAGTGTTGCACTCAATCTTCAATCCCATACTATTCACTATTGGATCACTTGCATTTGGGTTTTTGGTTATTGCATGAATCTGAAATAAAAAATATGAAAAAGTATACTTTTATTATTATGATGGCGGTACACTGGCGAGTTTGCTTGTGGTTATGACGGGAAGAAGTACAAAGTTACAACAGTATTTCACGGTCTTTCTCTTTGTAGCTTTTAACGGAACAAAATAGAAACGAAAAATCTTTACATTTACACATGGTTATTGGGTATATGGTATATATTTATGTATGTTCTTCTAAGTCTATACTTATGATATCATCGGTACTTTATCAACTTTTCATGATTCCATGGGCGAAAAAATGAAAGTTGGCATTGCGTAGAAAATAGAATAAATACAATGTAAATTACATATTGGAATTGGAACGTTGATTTTAAAGAGTTCAACTGAATATAAAGTTCATTCAAGTGATCGAAGTGTCTTTCTTATACAATATAAAACCACAAAATGTAATCGCCCATTTTATTTATCATGTAGACATCAAACAAAAAATTCATTTTTATAGTCACGCAACTGTGTGGCTTTGTACAGGTAAGAGAGTATAGTTACAAATTGTACATGTTAAATTAAATTGGTTTTGCATGCATGTTTGTTCATGCATACCTAGATATAAAAACAGAAAAGAAAAGACTAAAAATGTTATTGGTAAGGTAAGCTATATACGCTTTAGTTTAATGTTGTCACATTTTTGTGATCTACAACCCATTATCATCATCACAGCTCACTTGTGCATAGTCTTCTGACTAGGAAAAACGAACATTTCATCACAAACAACAATCATAATTTTAAGTTAAACTTTCAGTCAGTCGGAAAAAAGTAGACTAGAAAATGTATTCTGATAAATTTTCCCAACTCATCTTCTTTTGGTGTTGTTGAGCTCCAGTGTATGTACTGAGATTTTAAATTTTCGCCTGTGCAATAATTTAAGACAATATCCATCCGTGGTTTTTGAACTACCAATTAAGTATTTCATTGCGCAGTGTGCATAAACCTAAAATTTTCAATTGTTTTAGCACTTGTGTAATTAGTGCATGTATTAAGTATGAAAAATGGGTATTTATCAATAGTTGGTTGCTCTACACTCAAGAAGAACTTTTCGATTAAAGCATAAATATGTATTGAAACTTTCCTAAATTTCGGTTTTGTCCATTTACGGCTAAATTCCCCTGAGCTTCCAAGTCCCGACTAACTTGATGTTTGCTTGCAGTGTAATTTTGGATGGGAAAACTATAAAGCATGTTTTATGTGTAAAGTAATTTGTGGTTGCTTTAATGTTTCTTTACATGCAAAGAGCCAGTTTCAACCCTAGTGTGTGTATTTTTACAATAAAGTTCTTTACGCATGTATTTGTTACTACTGAGAAAATGAGCTTCATGGTAAGATGAAGAGTGTGCATGAAAGTGACTTCAAACTGATAAAAATGCCCATTTCGGTTTTTACGAGATCCAAACCATTTTTCTGCTGTACCTGTCTCGACTGGGCTACTTTACTTGTATCTAGCAGCTTTTTGTGCAGTGAATATTTTTTGTTAGAATTCAGGTATTAGGATGATATTGTTTATTCACCAAATAACAAGCAAGCGTGAAATAGTTTGCTTGCATGTGCTGAAACAAATCACGGTATTACTCGGCCGTAGCAAGATACCAAAGTTAGGGCGTTACATAACATATCTCTTGAAAATTGGGTAAGAATATAGTACGACAAAGCTAATAAGAAAATTCGTTTTGAATTGCAAGAATAACATCTACATGATAGGTCATTTCAAATATCCTTCAAAAAATTAGATTTTTTTTTTCGAACTGTGGTAGTATCAGATTTAATGTCGTTAGTCGTTATTTTGTCCTTTCTACTAAATTACAGCGAATAGAAAGAAAGTTTCTCTTCTGAACCATAACATTGTTTATACAACAAAGCATGCATAAATTACTGTATTTTCCGCTGTAAATGAGCGACGTGATTTCTCTCGATGTTGGTGTGAAAATTCATCTTCATATTACACGACAACGTGGTCATGCATTAGATTTAATTTAAAAGAAAAAATATCGTGAAAATTTAATAAGACAAATTATGAAATAAGACCTTTTAAAGTTACTGCGTAGCAAGTATAATATTATATCATTACATAGTATGTTTACCTTAGGAAGAAAGAGAAGGCAAAGTGTGGCAGTTGTGGCAAACAGGATAAGTGAAGTCACACTAACGAACGAGACTGTGACTCTCTCTGAAATCAAATTGGCTAAAGACACAGCCAACACGCTTGTTAACACCACAGTGTAAACACAAAGACCGATGTACTTCGAGTCGTTTAGGGCTGGAATCTTGACTTGCCTGTCAGAAATTGAAAAAGGGTACATTCAGAAAACAAATAAATGATAATAAAAACGTCAGGAAAAATACATGTCACGTTTCAACACTTCAAATCTAAGATACTGTGTACTCCTATAAGTACATACAGTCAGACTGTCAAAAAAAATAAGCCAACTTCAACTCGTTTTGTTTTACAAATGATTTTCTGGGTCCAATATACTTAAAAATGTTTAACTATCGAATCACGATATGCGTACATATCTTTTTTGTCAAAACCCAAACAGGAAATCGCAATTCTATTATTATTATATCTTGTACAATATTCAGAAGAAAGATTTTGAGTGTAATTTTTTTATTCTTTTTATTGCTTGTGTTATCATTTATCATGTTTATTCATGTATTGCATATTTTTCTGTTAAAAAAATGAGCAGTATGTGAATGTGAATGCATGAATCCTAAATAATATGTCATCTAAATATTTAATTATGGAATGAGAACTCTTTCGACATTTAAAGAAAGTTGAAAAAAAAATCACTCGACATCCCACTAAAATCTCGTGATAATTTACCACCATCAGACCATCTGCAGCTACATCCTCCCTAGTGCCTTCCAATTTAAACGAAAATGACTGAACAAAATGCTTACGAAATACTATATATCCTTCGCATCAACAACTTTCACCACGCAAACCGATTATCTTGAGTTTTAAAGTACACATAATGATCCAGTGTAAATAATAGTTATTGTAGTGTAAAATGATCACTATTAAAACAATTTCGGTTTAGATGTCGATATTTACACCTTAACCCTTACTACGAAATTCTTCAAGTGTACACAGTTCGTGTCCTCCTTTTAAAGCTCATACCATATGTATACTTTCCTCATTTGGTATGCTTACTGTTATATGCAAATGCTATAAAAAATAACTACATTTGATATCAGGTCATTATATCTGATGCGGTTTTGACAGCTTTCTCTTAACAGGCTCAGTGAGAGAATTTAATAGGTATAAATATAAGGAAGTTGAAGAGCTATATACTAACTGGAAATCTTGAGACATTCATAACTTTTCTTGCAGGCATGCATCATATATGTATGCATACATAATTCATAC
>JAQIWN010002320.1:0-16323 GCA_034699025.1 Entomobrya cf. arborea Gr-Col-00668 | reverse complement strand
AACTATTATATCCTACCACTTAAACCCCGTGTATTTCTACTATAATATGGAAAGTGGGTGGAGTAACATAAAAAATATAGTTTTAAGATAAGCATCAGTAATATTTTCATTCGGCGTGGTTTATTTAAAAACCATGTATGAAAAATTTGCCTGAAATAAAAACTACTAGTAAAGGTATTATGCAGGTTAACATTCCTTTGTAGTTGATATTTCAGTGGGTTAATAATTCAAATATGTGGTTATTTTTAGGATAAATAAACATGACTTTACAAAATCTAAAAATTGAAAACATAACGTCTAACTCATCAACAAATTAGTTTAATACAAATGAATTGACTCTTCAACTTCGTCACAGTAAAAAAAATTGTACGTCTTTTGATAGCTAATAATTTAACACACAGACAACAAAGCAAAGTTTACTCTTTATTTTATCAAACCTTAACGGTGCGTCAATGATTTAATCTCGCTCAAAACTCAAAAGCAACAAATTTGCCTTCCATAATACAACCCATAAATATTCTTTTATGACTAATTGTGTGAAAATCATTTCCGTATTGCTTTAGATATTAAAAAAATTATCAATTTGTTTCTCAAAATTTAATATTACAGACGTAATTTATTTGACGTCTTTCAGAGATCTGTTCTGGGCCTACAAACAGTTTTCATGCTAAATAATTTTGAATTTGGGTTCAAAATGCTAAAACTATATCTTTTCTTTATCCTGACTCTTGGAAGCAGCCTGATAGTTGACGTTCAATCACGTAAGAAATATCTTTCAAACATTTAGGCTTAAAACTGATAGTTTGGAAATTTTTGTTAAAAATATGTTTTCGAATAAATTTTAATTTTTTTAGTCGTTTGTTACCAGCAGCACTGTAAAACTTCGTCTCGCAACGACTATTATTGTATGCATCGTATCGCTCAACGCGTAAGCTGTAAGGATGACCAAATTTGTATTGAGAAAAAGTATGCAAGGAATCCAAATTTTATTTATAGAGACTGTGTGGATAAGTCCTACTTGCGAGATTCGGAAAAACTTATGTTAGAAAAAACCGGGAGGGATACGCGCATATTCCATTCGGACGAAAATGAGAACTGGACCAAACATGCGTATTGCAATTTTCCACTATGTAACAACAAATTTCCTATTTTTTCAGATTCACGAAATTGAAGATTTGTTTATGATAACTAAAAAAAATGTTTTGTAATCCGTGGAATCACGCAAATTAAAAAATGAAGTCCTAACTTTATAAAGTTTTTTAATAATTCCATACTGAAAAAATCTGAAATTAAAAAATCCTGCAGATGACTTTATCAAAAAAATCAATTTATTTATTTAATTTCAATTGTGCGTTGAGTTTGTAAGCCTTGCTAAAAAGCAAGCTTAAATTTTCGTTCTTTTTCCAAAACGTCACAATCGACGGCGAAGCACTTATCATTATTCCCCCAAGAAAATCAAGAACAAAGTTCGTAACAGATGGGAATAGCTTTCATATTTCGGTTTTTAAACGTTTGGTCATTCAAAATAACGACAATAAGTGTACTTGAGTAACTTAATTCACTTAAATTTAAACAACAACTAGAAAGTTACTTTATCACTAATTTATTACATTTGCTTTATGACTGAGGTATCATGTGTCATGATACACCGTTCATCACACGCGACTTTCCAGGAGGAAAGTGCGTCTCACTCTTTGGCCCTAGCCAATGGCATTCCTCCACCGCAGCAGGATGCAACGCAGCAGAAGATGCAAGCTTGATCCCACTTGCCACTATCACCATTCTCATTCTATCATTCTCACTAGAAACTCTGTCAAGTGAATTTCAAGTGTGGCTGTAAATAAAGATTATTTGTACAAAAAAAAACTGTCGATCCTCGAACCTCATCACAATCATTGCTTCTCAGCATATAGTGACATCAAAATGACCAAAAATTACAATAAATTCAAACTAAAAATTTAAACAATTAATGTATACCGTTCTCTAATTTTACAATAAATCAAAAAAACAATTTCTAAAATTTGTCTATTTAAAAACCGATTAATCCTAAATCAGAAATATGCATGTTACTTATCCGAGTAGTGTGTATTTTGTCATAAAAATTAAAATTACAAAAATTCACGTGTTCAGATCGCCCAATCTTTATCCTGGCATTTTTCAAAGTTAAAATCATTCCTCTAGTCGCATAGTGGACTACTTACAATGGTACAACACTGAGTCTCAGTTTTTTACCGTCTTTCAGATTACAACATTTTCTAACATGTTCAACGCCCCTGGGTAATTCGCCATAAAATGTCTTGTCGCATTTGACGTTCTCTGGTTTTTCTGGTTTTGTCATAGGTCAGCACTGAAAATCAAACTATTCGAAATTCTATGTTGTAAACTTTAGATTTTACCAAATTCAAACCTATTTACAGTGCCAAGGTATTTCCCTGATCCAAACAAATTGAACAGGGATATCTCACAAGTATTCCTGCCGAAGTTGAATTCACCCATTGACAATAGCAAAAACGACGACGTTGTTTGCAGTACAACCCAAGTTACAATCACAACAGAGCCAACCACACCGACAAAAATTAGTTTTATACAAATAATTTAAACAATGTTTAACCTTAAAAATAATGCAGTTAATTTCAATTTTCATCAGAACTCACAAACACAATAACACCGAAAACAGATAATTATTCATCAAAACCGTAGTACAAATTCAATTTTTCCCAATTTCTTTTAAAAACAATAATCAAGTAAACTGTTTATTTAACTAACTCAAAATTTAAAAATATTTTTCAAATATGCAAAAATTTAGAACCAAAAGTTACACTAAAAATATATATCTAAAACAAATACAAGTGTTTGGGTGCACCAAACAGTTCAGTTAGGTTCAGTGTTAGAATGTAAATTCAAAACGATCTATTTTTAAAACTAGTCCTTTCTTTCAATTTCAAGTTTTTCTTTCATTCCAAGACAAAGCAATTAGTTAACCTCAATTCCTAAAAAGATGAGTTATTTTCCACAATCCATTTCAAAGATATTCAAGTTTTCAAGATATTCAATCCCGTTTCTCCTTCGTACACTTCATTTGCGTGCGTGTATAACGAGGTCCGTCGTACACGATCTTTTAGTAACATGTCCTATATTAGTACTATTTCAAGCTATTTTACCCAAGAATATATTTGACATTAACGTTACTTATGTTTTAAAACTTAACCAATTATCTCGTATTTTCTTGCTGTTATTTCAAAGTCTCACAAGCATTTTAAATATCATTTGATTATTTCATTTAAATCTCACAAGCCAATTCATTTACTCTCATTCCTGAGTCTCGGCCACTGCTAATCATTCAAGTTACCATCAACCAATCAAGCCAAAACCTCTTGCATTACGAACACTCATCTCATGAACATTAATTAGTCTGACAAGCGAACCTCGTCAGTTCAACAAGGTTTCCCAAAAATTATTAATCCCTTCATTTTCACAAAAAATTTCAATTACCAGTGTAAGCCTTCACAATTAGTCTCGGGACACTCACAGCAACATTTGGGTCCCATATCTGTATCTAAACAGCACTGTGCCACTTCCTTCTTATTTCCTACACCATGCGCCTTACAACATTCCGCTACACACTAAATACCAGCAGGCAATTTGCCCTATACAATTCTCTGCTACACTTTAGACCATCCTTATCGTCTCTCGTTATTTCCATTTCTTTACACAATGCCCAAAAACAATAAACTCTCTTGAGATGTAATTTCTTTAAAAAAAATTCGAACGAATAATTTCCAAAATAATTATGTAAATTTGCATAAAAACTCACCGTTGGTATTGTACAAGTCTGAGTGTTAAAGCCATTATCGCAATTAAATTTTCCGCTATCAAGTTTGGGGTAGCATTGGCTCTCTTTAACGCCATCAGTTGATCTATATCGACAGCATCTCCCAAAATCTGTGCCTTCCATAGGCGAGCATGATCCCCCACTATTCCCTTCTTCAACTCGTGTGCACTGCAATATTTATCCAAATAAGATCAATTTTTATTTTTTCTTGTAAATATTGTCAGGCTATGAAATTAAAAACCTAAACACTTTTATAAACCCGTTTTATAAAATTAACCTTTGTAGTTCCACTTACCCTTAGACTTTGACCGCTAACCAGTCCGTTGAAAATTATACAGCCGAAAAGTAAAATCAAAATGTGCAAAACACCATCCATGATGTAGTGTGAAAAAATCAACAAATAACTAAATCAAAAATAAATTAATTTCTCCGATCGAAATTTTGCAGAGCGAAAAAATGATATTAACATCGAGAAAGTCGGTAGGGAAATGCGGTGGGTATTCAAAATTTGCTTCGGGTTTTATACCACAAAAAAAGTACTGGTGCTTTTGCCAAGGAGCTTTGGTATTTATGTATAATGTATATGACCAGAACATGCAGTGTAAGCTACTTTTGCGGTACTTTTCCACACTCATAGAAATATCAAATGATGTAGTTACTGAAACAGAACAAATGAGTTGCTTAAAAGGTAATCTATTTGTTTTTCTACTTTAGTTTTCTGTAAAGTTGGTACTTTTCCGCAACATGAAAATCAGGAAACTCTAAATGGCAGGATGAAAGATATGGTTAGGTGACAACGACAGGACTGTATTCACTACAACTTCACAAGTTTATTTTTAAAAAAGGTGGTGATGATTTTTAAGGAAATGAAAAGGTTTTGTGGTTCCTTTTTGTAACTTTACACATTGACTGCAATATTCCCGAAAGTTTTCAATATTATGGCTATAATTTTGAGTGTGTGTGGCAGTGGAATTTATTAATGTTTCACAAACAAGATTTTTAAAACAATATTTGAAATAAAAGGTACTTGTATCCGGTTTATGTTTAATAAAACGTGTATAAAACGAAAAGAAATGTTTTAACAATACATTCTTTAAAGACTTATGTATATAGTTTTAATTAACGCTTAGCATCATTCGAAACTACAACCGTTAACTAAATTGCTCAAGATTATTTTAATTTGAATATTTAAAGTAGAAATTAATAATTTTATATGCGATTCATATTTTTGCTCGATTATTTTTTGTATTACTGCGGTAATACGATGATATTTAGAATCGCAAAGGTTTGTGAGACACTTAAGGTTGGATATGTTCTTAATTTTGAATAATTGTTGCATTATGAAGTTTTGAATTTTCAGCGTTTTTTACTTAAAAAGTGTAAAACATGAGACTAAATTTCCATATTTTACTATTTATTTGTTATTGTAAAAGCGTAAAAGTTACTTTTAAAGTGGCTAAAACGTGGTTTGAAATTATTTACGCAAATCAAAATCAATACAATGTATCGTTTCTTCAATTTGAGTTATGTAAATACCATCATAAAAATAAATGACTGTTTTGTTATCATGGATACCAGTAACAAGATCATTGTAAAATGTTCAAATATTTTGTTAATTGTCTTAATTTTAATGGTGAACTTGTCCGTATTTGATACATTTGATTTGACATGCAGTAGATATGAAAAATTAACTAAATGGTTAAGACATGAATAGCAAAAGAATGCAAAAAACATATGGTAATTTCATAGGAGATTAAGTTTTGTTTTTATTTGTTAACGAAACAGATTAAAAGTCAGACAACAAAGCATAATCTTTCATGAAAACGATTTAGATTGTCAAAACAATCCGCTAGTTTACTTAAAAACGATTAGATCAGTCTCAAAATCTTGGAGTCACATTGCTTACTTTTTTAATGGAATACAATACAGGAAGTTTGTTTTACGATGAATTGTGAACAAAATAACTCCATGTAACAAACATTATTCCTTCCTTATTACTATTTTGTCTTGAAACTTTGACAGTCTTTACTGTATACTAACAAGACCAGAAGCAAGTTTATCAGAATTTAATTAACTTTATACGAGTTTTAAGGTGAAAATTCCTAAATTATTCAAAAATGTCAAAAATCTTTCCGGTTTTTGTCCTCTTCTTTGGATGCAGCCTTATAATTGACGTCAAGTCATGTAATAAAACACTTCTAAATAAGTATAAATCTAAATTATATTTTGTATTTAACTCATTTTTTTATTACTCTAGTGGAATGTTATTTTCAAACATGCTCAAGGGAGTCTGACGGATATGTGTGCCATTACCCTGGTGACGGTTTGAAACAAAACTGTTTGGAAAAAGATCAGGATGTTTGTTTCGAAGGCACTATGGATCAAGGTCGTTCGCTTATACGAATGTGTGAGTCGTCACAATTTTTGGACAAAGAAGAGATAAATAAAAATGGAAAAGTTCAACAAAAAACCAGGGGGAGTGAGTATTGGTACTGCAACTCTCCAAACTGTAATAATCAAGATATAAAATTCCCAAAAGATGCCGAAGTTAATAAGGAGAAATTCGAGAGACCGATAGCATAGAGCTTAAGTTTTTATAACTTGTTTCAAAAAAATCAGGCAATAGATTTATTAATTAATGAAATAATTATAATCCAGAGGAAAATATAAATGATCACCGTTTTCTGCTATTACAAAATATTATTAACATAATTCCATAAAAATCTTAGGAATTACAAGTAGATTCGATATTATTGTACAGTATACAAGTTACATAAACTGTTATCTGCTGATTATGGACGTCATAATACTTGTTTTAAAAAAAAATCGATCAAATTGGTAAGCCAGCTTTTAAACGTAAAAGATTTTTTGCCTGATGAATTCTTAGATTTAATAATAAATAAAAGTTTTCCACTTCGATCACAATGGTCAACGCATGCTTATGATTGCCGACAGTCATTCTGGCTACAAAAATCGCAAACACTGTCAAAACCATGAAAAATGTTAATGGCAACTTCAAATACAGTGTATTTAGAAACAAACTGCAAAGGAGTTCATAAAACGACCATAAAATATTTTGGAGGAATAAAAAAATTGAAAGAAGTCATGAAAAGGAAAAATATCACATGTATTTTGAATTATAGTATTTGTAGAATCGACATGATTGACGGTAATTTAGAGGAGTACTTCGAAAGACCGAAATACTAAATGTATAAATTATTAAATAAAATTGTTTGAATAAAACCATGCCATTGATTTATAAATTAATTCATTAGACATAAAGATTAGGCGAAAAAATTGTGTTATTCAATTAACACAAAAAGATCTCTTATTAGTTTGCAATGTTGACGCATATTTGTGAATGCTAATTTTCTAGGATATTGCAAGTGACCAAAATCTAAATCACTAGAGAATGCTTATTGTAAAAGCACTTCTTGTTCTTTTTTTTATATGTATTCTAACCGTTGACAATGGGGTTAAATCTCGTCAATTAACTAAATATTACAGGACTATATATTTAAAACTCTTTAATATTTTTATGTCTCAAAGTATATATTTCATGCATTTTTTTGAATTCTCTCAGTGAAATGCTACATGACATACTGCGAAATAGAATAAGGCTTATGGGTTTGCAGCAACAACGAGATCGTTGCTCGTTGTTGCGGAGAAAATATGGATATATGCTATGAAGGTAGTAGCTTTTACACGTTTCGTCGAGGTTGGGACTATATCTCTGATTTTACTTTTGTGGTAGTCCACTATGTAAGAAATAATCAATTGAAGTTTCCAAACCTTTGCAAATACGGAACAGATATAAGTTGTGTGGCGGGATAAAATTCTGGTAACAAAGTTTCTTTTTATAATGCTCTTTCTGTAATTGGTTTTAATAGCAATACATTTTTACCCATATTTCTATAACATCTATAGATAATCTGTTTAAAACAAATGACTAAAATAGTTGTCCTATCAAACTGTTTAATGTATTCTTTAGCAACAGGATTTTTCAAAATACATCTAACAATTAGATTTTTAGGTGTTAAATTTTGAAAGTAGTGGGAACTCTTATAAAAATATTCTCACTCCTTTAGGCAAAAAGCATTGTAACAGTCATGTCTACAACCTGTACAAATGTATTAACCAAAGTACTCGGTTTCAAATGGAAAAATTGTCCTATTTGCACTCGAATAGGTAAGCAAGCTTTTAAAACCTTTCGACTCTTTCGATCAATCATTTCATGTTTCCAATAATAGAAAAAGTTGTTAACTTCGTTTACAATAGTCAAAGCATATTTATGAATGCTAATAGTCGTTACAGCTACAAAAATATCAAACACTGCCAAAACCACCAGTAATGTTAAAGGCAACTCGGAATGCAACTTAATCAGTGAAAAGGTTGTAACAACGTTTAGACAATACCCACAAAATATTATGGTGGGATAAAAAACGTAACCAAACTGAAGTAGCTCACGCCAAATTAAAAATGTTACATGGTACTGATTTATAGCCTTTTTAAAATTGACATATTGATGTCGTCTGTAATTCACCAATTGGATTCTTTTATAAATATTTCCAGGAATATAAGTGTGTTCCAACAAATACTCTGATTGAAGTATCATAACAATTATGGAGCAAAATATGTGAAGAGTTTGTATAACTCCAAACGTTGCAAGAACTGCGACATAAGCTGCACAAATTACCAATCTTAGCTTCGAATTTTCCATAATGGGGTTTGGTAAGTAAAACATTAAAATTTCGTGAAGAACGGTATTTTCAAAGACAAGGGGAAGTGCTGCTGTCATAAATGGAACTAAAAGGATCATTCCTGCCATAGTGTAGAGGAATAATGTTGGAACGTCAAATTTTTCAGCTGAAATAAAGTTAGAATAATTTGATTTTTTTGAAATAGATACAGTCGAAAATATTTTTTTTAAATTCCACTTACCAGTTTTTTTTCGGTATTTGTAAGCCTGGTTGATAAACCAGCTAAAGTTATCCTTGTATTTATAAAGTGTCACTAAACAAGATGGAGCAGGCATTGATAAGCTCCAAAACAAGAAGTCTACGACGAAATCTGTAAATGTCAAGTTTAGCTCTGAGCTGTCTGCTTTTAAGTAACGAATCATTCGATAAAGAGCTACTAAATGGATTTGGGTAACTTGAATATGAAACAAATTAAAAACTATACTAGGCTTGTAAACTGGTTCAAAGTTTGACCCATGTTGGTTATAAATTAGGCGTATGGGAAATATTTTCTGGTAAAATTTAGTGATACGAATATAGTGTTTCCACATTTTTTAAATTGTAATCTTTAAGCATTTTTTGTGTGAAATTGTGGTCTTAACTGTTCAATAGACGATAGTTTATTGAAGTTTAGATGATAATGCTTATGTGATTCAAATGTTTGCCAGCTAGAGTCCTCATCTATTTTTTAAACCTTTAATCCCTACATTTTTATGTTGTTTTTGTTTTGCCTCAAATTATATTACACAACCAAATCAAAACATGTCAACAACGTTAAGTTTGTTCAAACCAGTATTTAAATATAATCAAGAATTATTTTTGATAAAAAATATAATTACAATTTTGGTGTTACGATGGTTAAAATTAAAACGAGTTCCATAAATATGCATATTAAGAGATTTTGTAACGATTTGTTTTGATGATGAAAAATTAGATTGTTGTCGTTTCCTGACTAGTTGTGTTAAGTGCTCCACTTGGACAAAGAATGTCCGTTATGAAAGAAAGTATGTATCAACGAAGAAAAAATGTTGTGCTATGTTTAATTGTCATGGAATTAAAAAAAGAAAATAAAAGTTTGATATCTGAATATATTGATGATACCGTAAAATGTTGTTTTCAAAATATATCATTCAGAATCAGAATTAATTGCTGAACGATTAACAACTTTATCAATATTGTTTCCATAAGATATTTGGTGTTAAAACTGCTTATTGAATAAAACGACGACTTTTTGGTGAAGTAACGAAAGTAAATAATTGTCACTAAAATCAACCTATAATAACCAAACATTGCTACAATTAAAGTCTGTATTGGTTTGTAGTATTTAATTCGTCTATCAAAGTAGAACAAGTCTTAATTAAATACAAAAATTTTCCAACTTCTTTTTACTACGCACAACCCTTTTACGTCAGGCCTTTTTGTTGGGAAAACAGTTTTAGACATATACAAAAGTAAAAAAAAACTTTTCATTTTTTCATATATTAAAACTTTAAATAGTTTTTGTCAGCAAAACATGAAAGTAAACTCTGTAAGCATTGTTTCAAGCGGCGTAGTTACTTTACTAATGAAAATTGAATATAGAGTTACAAAATCGAAAACTTGGGAAAATATATCATTAAAATATTGTTAAACAGATTATTGAATTCGTATTGTTTATTTTGCTGAAAAAATAACGAGGAGCAAAATAAACATGATTTGTGGTAATATTTTAAGATTTTTCTTGTTTTGGTCAGAATAAGAAATCAGATGAATTATTATGCAAACATTAAAGCAAAGTTAATTACGAGAATTGTTTATATGCACTAATCTTCAACAGACTAACTACGTAAATTTAATTTTAAAACATAACATTTAATTCATTCATAAATTAGTTAATTACGAATGTAATGATTGTTCAACTTCATCATTGTAAACAAAATTTTATGGCTTTTTATATCAAATAATTTAACATTTAGACAGCAAAGCAAAGTCGACGATTTATTTTATCAAAGTTAAACGGTACTACAGTGATTAGATTTTCCTCCAAACTCACAAGCAACAAATTTCACTTGCATAATACAATGCATAAATATTATTTTATGACTAATTGTGTTAAAAGACATTTCCGTTTTGCGTTAGATAATAAAAAAATCATCAATTTGTTTCTTAAAATTGATTATTACAGACGTAGTTTATCTAACGTCTCTAAAGAGATCTGTTTTGGGCCCATAACTAGTTTTTATGCTAAAAAATCTTTCAAAATTGGGTTCAAAATGCTGAAATTATATCTTTTCTTTATCCTAATTCTTGGATACAGCCTGATAGTTGACGTTCAATCAAGTAAGAAATATTTCTTTAAATATTTATGCTTAAAACTGACACATTAAGAACTTTAGTTTTAAAAAAATATTCGAATACATTTACTTTTTTAGTTGAGTGCTACCAGCAGCATTGTGAAATAATTAATGGCGAATGGTACTGTAGGTATGCTGAAACCCAAAAAGTGAGCTGTAAGAACGACCAAATTTGTTTGGAGAAAAAACATGAAAATAATGAGAAATTAGTTTATAAAGACTGTGGGGAAAAGTCCTACCTGCACGATTCCGAAAAAGCTGAATTTGAAAAAACCGGGAAGGTTACTCGGCGATTCCAACGGGAGGAAAATGATAAGTGGAACACTCATGTGTATTGCAACAAGCCACTATGTAACAACGAATATCAACCTCCTAAAAGCTATAAAGTTGATGAAGAATATTTTTATTAAGAAACAATTCAAATAATCCTGTTCATTTTGATAAGCTGATGCTTTCTGAATAATTTTAAATAAAAAATGCAAAAAGTGTTTTGTTTAGGCACGGTGTTCACATATATTTATAATATGCTTCGAAATATAATTTTGATTAGTTTGAAATGTCTTTATATTTATGTTCAAAACGAACTCCTGTAGTTAACAAATAATATTATTTAATATTTATACTCATTTCGTTTGTAAAATACTTATTATTGTTTTTAGATTAAAGTTGTGAAATTATTACTACAAGCCCCACTAATTGAACCACTTTTCTAGATATTGGGAGCAGCATAGTTCCTGAGAAAAATGTGTAAAAATTTCTTGTTTTGCTTAAAAAACAAAATTAAGCAGAATCATCGTTTTAGTGTCAGTTTTGTTATTCATCTGAATGTAATAAAAAGTAATTTAGTTGCAAATGGAATATAATAGGACTAAAATTTGACGCATACACACCTATTAAAATGGCAGAGCATAAATAACTCATACCCAATAAATTATGCAGAAATTTAAATTAATTAATTTTAAATTTTGTTCTACATGCCTAAAAATGTGGGGCTATTGCAGACATTCTTCCCGAATTCCAACGACATCATTTATTTTGAAAAACCTTTGTTTTAACTATGCGTTTTTGTGAGTGAAAGCAAATAAATTTATTACATTTGAGGAGATTTTGCAAATAACTTTAAAATTTTTACATTATTTTGTAAATGTACCTTACCTTTGCAAACTTCTGAATCAATATTTTACTCAAGTCAACTTTTTAATATTCTGTTTGGTTTATGAAATTGACGATTTTTTTAAATGTTGGTTAATGCAGCATCACAGGTTCAGATAGCCTGTCATTGCAGTCAACATTCAGCAATTCAAAACCTTTGGCGTCATCTCAACACAATCAATTCGAACCCAATATTCATGATCATATTAGGTCATTTTACCATACTCAGCTTTATCGGATTTTAACTGAAAAAAAAAATAATCAAATAAGTAAAAAAAAATAGTTTCCCTTCAAACATAAAATTTAGATAATTCGCAATTGAAACTGCTTAAACTATAGCGAAATAATTTTATTACACAAAATATTACTTTAAATTAGCACCAATAAGTGTACTTAAGTGACATAATAACTACAAGCAAAAATTACCATAAGTTTACCCAAAAATTAAAACAAACATTGCATAACGTTCTCTAATTCTACAAAAATACTACAATCAATTTTCCCAAAATTTATTTATTAAAAAATCAATTAAACCTAAATTCAAAACTACCCATGTAACCTTATCGAAAAAATGTGTCTTTTTTAAATTTTTCCAGAGAAATAACAATTACAAATTATACGTATTCACTTCGCCCAATCCTTGTCCTGGCATTCCGGAGTGTTAAAATCATCTCTATAGTCGCAAAGTGGACTACCTACAATAATACAACACTGAGCCTCCGTTTTTTTACCGTCTTTTAGCTTACAACATTCCCTAACATGTTTAACGCCAGCGGGTAATTCTCCATAAAATGTATTGTCGCATTTTATTTTCTCTGGTTTTTCTGGTTTTGTCATAGGTTTACACTGAGCAACAACAAGTTGAAATCGTGTGTTATAAATTTTACTTTCTAACAAATTCAAACTAATTTCAATGTTATATACCACTGTTAAAATTAACGTTTAATTCTCTTCCAAAAATAAACTCACCTTTGGCATTGCACACGTTTGAGTGTTCCAACCAGGGTCACACGAACCCCCTGAGCTGCACTTGCTTTTCAAAACTTGTTCATCCCAATCCCATTTACAACATTTTTCAATACCTACGCATTCGAGTAACGGACAAACACCATTCACTAATGGAATGCCATCACACTGCAAAAAAAATATTTCAATTGAATACAACTTTTTAACGACAACTATGAATAAGCATTAAACTTACCAATAAGTGTGTCTTATTTAAAAAAAACTTAAATCAATTTTCACTTACTATCTGTGCGATATTTAGTCCAGTTAGTAAAAAGGAAACGAATACTAAAATTAAGATTTTCAAATTAAGCATCATATTTCCACGAGACCACTTAAATTAAGAAAGCAGAAAAAATGTGAAACCGAAAGTTTTTTTGTCAAATTCCTGTGTGTTTCGACACTAGAAAGGTTGCTACTGTACTTGTGATGGATACTGAGCAACTGACGGTGGATTTGAAAAAAAATGCTAACGAATTCATCAAGTTTATACAAGTCTTCAGGGTAATATTTGGGAAAGATTGTGCATTTTTAAAGGCAAAATACGTGAGAAAATTTATAACAATTGGCCTTATTCCTGTTACTCCTACAATACTGTTTGTTACGCACCAGCTTAAATATTAAGGATTTCAATAGAAGCACACGTACTAAAATAATGGTTTCCTATGCGATGCTGTGTACAAATATATTGTATGCAGTAATTAAATTAAGTCCGTCGAAAATACACCGAATACCGTGATACTTTAGAAGGTATGATTTCTGGGCTTTTGTGTGTGCAAAGTCTATCCTTTCAGCTAAATAGACAAGTATGGAGACTACTAAAAGGCAGTACTTAGAAAAAAGGGCTGAACATTTTGTGTGCTGTGCATGGTATTCTAACAAGCCTGGCTGCTTAAGTTTTGACAATCGATTTATAATGCTGAACATGATTATTACTTTTAAAAAGTAACACAATGCCCTAAAAACCATTCAAGCTCAAAAGACTGATTTAAAGATACCTTTCTGAGAAAAAAAATGCAGCAAATACAACTAATATTTGTATTTGTTCATATTGATGCTCAATGATAACGTCAAATATGAAAAAAAAGATTTAAGCAATTTATCAATATTGTGAATCTTAAACGAACAAGCTGTTTGTGTAATCACAACTGATTTGAAGCATGAAATGTCCAACAAATGGACTTTTTTCCATAACTTTAGAATAAAGTTAAATGATCAAAATAATGTAGTTTCATATAGGCAGCGAATTTCATTCGTTTTATTTAAAATCCTTAAATTGTGAAAATGCAAATTTTACGTAAATAACGTTACGTATAATTTACGTAAACGTAAATTTAAATTAGTACTAGAAACAAAAAAAAACATTACAAATTTTCAAAAATGTTTCTAGTTTGCTATTTTACTCAAAACAATTAACTTAAACACTAAATCCACACCATACAACAATTGTCTAAGAACTATTTGAAACTCTTATAACGACACTTGCATTTCTCAGTAGTAAATTCATTAGCTGTGTTGCATTTAGTAGTGCCACCTTCAATTATACAGCACTCACTTGATCCAATGCAGATGTGTGGATCCCTATCACAACATTCTGCCACTTTATCCACACCATTTGGTAACGTTCCGTAAAATCCAGGGGAGCACTTTTCGTCATTTTTCATAGGTTTACACTGAAACAAATCAAAACTTTATTTAAAATCAATCAATTTTAAATCGTGAAATTAGAATTTTTTAAAAAAAATTGTAAACTTGATTTTTTTTTCCACTAGCTTACTTCACAAGCACTAGTAGAATAACCATTTGCTTTGTCACATTGAACAATCCCTTCAACAAGTGGACAGCATTTATTCTTACGCAACTTGTTTCCCTTGTCGTCATTCACCCATTTGCAACAGTTTTTAAACAGTGGCACTGTCGAACACAATGGTAACTCTCCAGTAACCGTTGTTTCATCACCACACTGAAATAAAAATAAGGTTTTTATTAGTTTAATTTGCAAAGTCGTACTTTTATTCCCTTAATTCAAGATTTGTGCAGAGAATTGCCATTAAAACTTGTCCATTGGCCAAAACAGTTAAAAAGGTATAACAGGAAATAAACTCCAGAAATATCTTACAAGAATTCATTTTTGTTTGATGGAAATACCGATTCAGCTTTCGAAAAATATGATATTGAATTATTATAACTAATAAGATTGATTTTCAATTTGTTAAAACGTACAAGTTTCTGACGTCAAACTTACCAATAGATTAAATTAAACATAATACTTCAATTTAAAGGATGCATTTAAAGTACTACTTAGAAAATAAAACATGTTTCGTGAGGGGAAAGGGCAAAATATGTGTTTTTCATGTATCCGTCTACGTTAACTGTTTTAAATAAACGTTTTAACCCTTTCAAAACTTTTCTTTTGAGTAATTTTGTAAGCATTTTTACACTGACGGTATACACTAAAACATCTATACTTTACACACATATTGTCGGCCTATATATCTTTTACATACCCCGAGAATTATAGAGCTTACCAAAGGATTAAAAATTATGAAAATACAATTTTTAAATTTTCCAAAACTCCATCCAAACTATTTACACTGAAAACTAGCTTGCAACTTGTTGTTCAGACATTTAAAGACATACGAAGGGATTTTCAAAAGTCTTTATCAGACTTTGATAGCACTTATCTCAAAGACGACTTTTTCAATTACACTTATCTGCATATCCCTTTGTAGATAAACATTAGGGCTTTCGAATGGTAGGTTACTTTTAGTATTTTTCATTTTCTGTTTGGAGACAGAGCTGGTAATATCATCGATAATGTTTTTCACTAAAGAAGAAATTCGTGCTCAGATGAAACTATATTTTTTGAATGTGAATTTTTCCTATTCAGTTTATCAAGAGCTTTTAAAAAATGACGTGGATACAGTGCCCTGTCATTCAACTATTAGAAAATGGTGTTAGCGATTCCGTAGTGGTGACCTATCACTAGAAAATAGACTAAAATCCGACCGACCCATAAGTGCGACTGACGAGAGGCATGTAGCTAACGTTAGAGCTGTCGTGGGTTAGAACACACGACTTCTGTTTTGCGAAATAGCAGGAAAGGTCAGCTAAAGTGTAAGGTCAATGTAAAGAATCTTAGTTTTCATTTTGAAGCACTATCTCGGCTGTACAAGGTAGATTCTTACAGTCGGGCGCCTGCGAAATCAAAATTTGAAGTGCAAGCAAAACCGACAAAATGCCCACCTTCCGTAGAACGACA
>JAQIWN010002319.1:0-16323 GCA_034699025.1 Entomobrya cf. arborea Gr-Col-00668 | reverse complement strand
AATATTTTGGTCATTTATGCTGCATATTTGCATGCATATTTCTCCTGTTCTACTTGCATATTATTTTCAGCTTTACTCATATATTATGTACTTCATCTTTCATAAAAATACAAAGTATGCAACCCGAAGAAACACAAATCGAATCCTTAGTTCAGTCCTGTCAATGTCTCACTAAAGATCGATTTCCACTGTGTCATGTGTGGTAAAAATTTTCTTAATTAATTCATTCAATTTCATAAAAAAATAAATACCTACTGTTGGTGTTTAAGTTAAGAGAGAAATTAGTTTAACGTTTTATTCCCCATTTGCATAGTTGTTCCATGTCTCTTTCAATATAATATCTCAATGTGTCAAGATACATCGTTATTAATCTTTATGCTTAAAGAAGTTAATATTCCGCCTGATTACTTTTTCTTATTTAATGCATTTCTCTTTCTGTTTATGAAAATCTATATAGGTTGTACGTGCATGGCACAGATTTGTAGACAATTCAATTAATTATACTGGTATTGGTAGACTCACTTCACCGCACGCGCGCACGTGAACCGTAAAACTATAAAGATGTCCATGTAAATGTCTCAAACTATTCTACTAAAAAAGAAACTTCTTCGATAACACTAATAGAGACAGATAGTAATTTTTACAGTCTAGACTCTATACTGCAATATGACCATATCGTATCATGGTTTATAGTAGGCAAATTATTATTTGCGAAAAAGAAAAATAAGCATCGGAAGTCTTTTTTTAATTGGCCATCTTTTAAATTCTTTGCTTATTAACGATTAAACCAATACGTACTACTACGTGTACACGTAAAACTTGGGCACAATTATTTGTATTTCGTTTTTCAAACGTGTATCTTCGTTTAAAACAATATTTTGAAATTGCTGGCGAATTTTGATACTTTTAATTTAATTGCTATTTACCCGGGATCACTATGTTTCGTGTAGTTATCATTGTACTTTTATTTCATAATCAGGTAAGCAATCATTTTTCTTTAAAGTACAACTAACCGTTGAATTCAAATACAGTTACTTTGAAATATTTCCAAGTAAAGAAATTTCTGCTTTTTAGGTTTTAGCTATGATTATATCGCCTTGTAAGGTCCAAAATTTAATTACACAACCCACTCATGGAACAAACTTGAAAACAAAAGGTTAGTATCAATTGCCCCATATAATTTTATCTTCTCCAAATAATCAATATTCATTATTAATTCCAACTTTCAAACGTATTACTTTATTTTATTAATTAACTCTAAATTGAATTTTATGCAGGACTAGTCAACATTCTTCAAGTGCCCCCAGTTTTCGTGCAAAATGTCATGGTTGGAATATGCGAAACCAAAAACCGAAACATGAGTACTGGCAGAATGGGAGAATTCTTGACTTGTCATCAGGTAAAAAGAAAAAAAGGGTGTAAAGAAACGAGAAGTTTTAACGACAAAAATGTCAGCAATAATTTTTACCATGCACAATGTACTAATGTTTTCAGAGATATTCTGCAGTTGAAGTTTACGTAGCAGAGCCTTATGCTACTACCGGAGGAGGAGATATTCATCAGCAACGAGTTGAACCCTCCGTAGAAAATTTAAACTCATTAAAATTTGTTCGAGAAAGCGTGATTATCGAGTCCGGATGTGACTTCACCTTCAATTTACTTCCTTTCGTCACCGGCAATCAACCCAGTCCTCAAGCAGCTCCAACGCAGCAACAGCGAATGCTCTTGAGAAGTCCTTATCACAACTCCATTCCGATAAGGCCACCGGTAATCATAAATTAATCAGAATACAAGAAACAATTTGAGCATTTTTCCTACACACTTAATCGCGTGTATTATTTTAGTACTAAAAATAGTAGTTTTTATCCTTAGCCCCAACAGACAGATCCTTCCGCAGTACTTCCAGCTCCAGGCAGTGATCTTCATCACGGCAGGGCAGATGATACTTTTGCTACTGATGTCTTTTCGCCAGACTCCGATTTGGTTGACGAATCTAATTAAAATATTTTCAAATCTCACCTCACAAATAGTAAAAGTTTTTATGTATTTTTTATTCGTTAATGTTTTAAAATCCTAGTCAAACGTTTGGAGTATATTTATTTTAAATTTAATGTATGCAATTTCTGTGAAAGCTTTTCTTATTTTTTAATCTACATATTTTTAAAATTTAATTTCATAATATAATTTTATTCTCACTTTGCTGTTATATTATACATCGATTTATACAAGTTTTTCTATTTTTGTTCTAATTAAAATGTAAAGAAACTGATAATAAATATTTATATTCAATTCCTTGCAATTATAAAATGATTTTGCGTTTTACTGAATCAATTGATCTGTCGATTAATTAACGATTTTTTCAAATTCGGATAAGTTTAAAGCTTGCGACGTGAGTGAAAATTTTTCTCAAACTAATTCTAATTAACGGTAGATTTCATGTTGGGTCGCTGAGTACTTGAGCAGAGCGAGCAGTAAAGCTTGAGCTATGAGCTAGAGATTGCGAAGACTGGATTTTTGAATGTTAATGTACATGTACATTTTCTACCATTGAAATCATATCAAGCCGCCAGAATAGTATATTTGCCGACTGTGATGAGAAGCTTTACACAGATTTGCATTATCATTCTACTTTTGCTGTGTTCATTTGACATGCATGACACTACAAAACTTCATCACCAACAAACAATCAGCCAGTCGTAGTCGACGTAAATAAATACAGTTCCAGGGATCTACTGATTGATAAGTCTATAACATTATCGTGTTAGTGATTTTTTGCCAGTGACACGAAGATCTTAATTACGATTCGGCAGTATCAACAAGTTTACACAGGTAGATTACATTTTAATGTGATTAAGTTTTCAGGTTCCAGTGAATGAGTGAATAGCTGAAACTATGATGATAATCCAAGCTGCATGAATATTAAGTTTACAACTGCTTTAACTTTGTAGATATTCAACAAGGAATTAGGTCTGGTGTGATAATTAAGAGGCGACATGGGTTCTGCAAGATACGATCGAGCTATCACTGTCTTTTCCCCGGATGGACATTTGTTCCAAGTGGAGTATGCTCAGGAAGCTGTGAAAAAGGGATCAACTGCTGTAAGTTCTCAGATACATAAGTAATCCATATTTTTATGCAATCAAGTATTAAGTAATCACAGATTTACTTGTGTACAATGCGCCTCACTAGCATGTATTAAACATTTGGTTTAAAGCCTGTATTATAATTTACGCCAGTACATTTGTTTACAATTTTTGATCATTAAATTATAATTCTTGTTTTTAGGTTGGTGTGCGAGGAAAGGATTGTGTAGTTCTTGGAGTGGAGAAGAAATCTGTTGCTAAACTGCAGGAGGAACGCACAGTTCGAAAAATATGCTTACTGGATGATCATGTGGTAATGGCATTTGCGGGCCTGACAGCGGATGCTCGGATACTTATCGATAGGGCAAGGGTAGAATGTCAGTCTCATCGACTAAATGTAGAAGATCCTGTCACTTTGGAGTATATTACTCGACACATTGCTGGTAATGTAAAAATGCTTACCTAACCCGTGGGGTTTTGCAATGAATTGTTGATTTAAATTTTATGAATGTGACATGTACTGACGTACTTCATAATATTTGTTTTATTGCAGAACTGAAGCAACGTTACACTCAAAGTAATGGACGTCGTCCATTTGGTATTTCATGCTTAATTGCTGGCTTTGACGTTGGTGAGGATGAGAAACCGAGGCCTAGATTGTATCAAACTGAACCGTCCGGTACTTATCATGAGTGGAAGGCTAATGCCACTGGCCGCAATGCTAAAACTGTAAGTAGAGTGATTCATGAACTATGTAATAGGTGACATGACAGCTATTTTACGGAATAAACTTGTGTTGAGGGCTGGGCTAAGATCTTTGAATTTGTGAATTTCAGGTTCGCGAATTTTTAGAGAAGTATTATACTCCCGAAGATGTGGACACTGAGGAGAAAACGATCAAGTTGGCGATTCGTGCCTTGTTAGAAGTAGTTCAATCTGGGGGCAAAAATTTGGAAATTGCGATTATGCGACAAGGTCAAAGAATGCAGGTAGGTTAACGCTAAATTTTCTGGGATAAGTGTACTTACAATTACAATGATCCCTGTCAGTCAATTTTGAAATTGAGACTGATGACTGTCATTCATGAATTTTGTTGACCAATTATTAGATGCTGGATGTTGATACAATCGATAAGTACGTGAAGGAAGTTGAAAAGGAGAAAGAAGAGGAAGCTGAGAAGAAGAAGCAGAAGAAATAACCTTTTTGTTAAAATTATGTTTTCAATTCATTTATACATCAAATTATTCTAAGGAAATATGAGTTTTTGTGTATTCCATTCTATAAATAAAATTGCTTTACATGTAGAATTTGGTCTTTCAAAATTGTAAGTTTAACTTTATTTATATTTTCATAAAGTAGCACATAGTTTACGCTTGTTTCGTATAACGAGTTTAAAACTTAATATTATTCTGGCCCAACCTTTCCAACAAGTATATAGTCATTAATATACTGAAGATGATTTTTTAGTTTAACAATTCGCCCGAATAGTTCATTAAACTTGTTATCACCGGTAGCTTATGTAAACGAGATAAGTTGGTATAATCACTGTTGACTTCTTTAAAAAGACACTTCTCAAATCATTACAGATAAGCTTAAGATCTTGTTGGCTTAGCTCAATCCATTCTATTATTTCTATTGCATGATATTTGATACTTGGCTAACAATTTATAGAATCTCAACATATTTTAATATCAGTAACCTTCCATTGTTTACAAATAAAATGCGAAACTTTATATAACTTCATAAATTGGCAATATATTGATTATAAACGATTTATTTATAATACTTCACATGTACTTAAAAAATATTTTCTACATTTATTTATTGTACTTACACTATTAAAATTACATACAAAACAAAGCTGACAATAAGAAACGCATTTAAAACTTTTAAAAACTTATTTACAAAATTTTTGATAGCAATGTAGAAGAACTTAAGAATTTTTATAAAAAACGAAATATTGGGTGTAGTCTGTACTTTTATAACATAAATTGAAAAATATAGCTAATTTAAATCTATTCAAATAGTTTTCATTCTTATGTGTTCAGGGAACGATATAACTCTACTGACGGAGCGCGATACATTTTCCCAGTTCCAATCGCATGCAAAGAGGTATGATGTTGATTAGAAGAATGACCAATGTGCTGCTGATGGAGGTGTTGTGGAGCATGGCTGCTGTTGTGATTATGATGTAAATTGTGGGAGCTTCCTCCATGATTATGTTGATGTTGAGTATGATATGGTGAATGATGTGATGAGTCCGAAGAGTCTCTTGGATCAATATCGGATCGTTTTGTGTGACCTGAAGAAGAGGAAGTTGCACGTGCCATGTGATGTGCTCCAACGCCTGACCAAGTCCATGACGCTGCAGGAATTGTAGATGTGCAACAGAGCTTTGTACGAATCACTTTTCGTACTTTTGCTGAGCAAGTAAAGGCGACAAAGATGAAGAGTCCTTGAAGAGTGTTGAATACTATGAAAACTATCCATAATTCAGGCATATCTACGTATCCAGCAACTATTCCAAGTACCCAGCTAATTCCCATCAGTAGTGCCAAACGCAGGTATAATCTGTAAAAAAGAGTATTAAAATTCGTTAAATACAAATTCAATCATAATTCATTCAATTATGTAGTACAGGAATTATGCCGTTTTTAGGCAAATACAATTTAATTTGTTATATCTCACAATGCCCCGTAATTTCTATTTAGTAACTTCATAACACTGAACGCATGACTATTTTGGCCATACCGAAAAAGTTACGTATTTTCGAGCATTCTTCAAGATAAATTAAGTCACTTGACATTTCCGTGTGCATAAGCTCAGATCATTATGAGTATTATAACATCGTTAACATTCCAACTTGTGATAAAAATCTCTTAAAGGAATTACGTGTGCAAAGTATACATTGTTTTGTTTTCTGCAGCCCATATTTCTTTCGCATTGTTAATTTTTCTGAATACAGTTTTTACTAACGATGAATGAAAACTAGAAAGGATACTGACTGCTTCCTTTGAATACGTCGTTTTTTCATGCTACATTTTTTGTTTTGCACATTTTAGGTAAGTATGCAATGTATTATGTGTGGATTATAATTGAAAGCATATTCTGCAGTTGATTTTATGCACATTATATTGCCAATACTTCCTACAGATCAATTTAATTGTATGAAACTTTTACTTTAAATTCTTCATTGATTGATTGGCGATGGGAAAATCGTGGTTTAGACTTTTACGTGTAGACAGCCATCTCTGTTACTTATAGGCATCCGTCGACAAATGATTTTTTCATGATATTTTTATTTTTCATTGTGTACTTTGCTTATTGACATTTGATGAAAAGAGTTGAATTGAATATAAACCGTCAGTATTTTATTGCTATTACTTCATTAAGACTTGTGAAAAGTGAAATGATGGGAATATAATTTTAGTAGGAGTACCGTTTCGTTGTTAAATACACCTGTCTGTACTTTAAAAAAATTTACTTCCGTTTTCTTTAAACTAAACAAAGGGTTCATAAACAGAAAAGGAAAGCTACAAAAAAACAACGTGACATGAAACGTCCTGCTCTACACTTAAGACTCATGTTTTCATGTAACGTAATTTGAAAAATACTGTCCTGTAGCAAAGCACTCGATATAACAATGACAATTGGTGGGAAATTGGTAGTAATTAAAATTATGCCTGCTAAATATCCAAATTACTTTGTACTTGGTCTTCGCAAAAGGAAAAATGTTTCGCTTTACGCTGCCTGTAATGTAGAGCTGTTTTCGTTCAATGCCCGTTAGGAAATCAATGTCAATCAAGAGACATTGACATGAAATGAATTAAATGTTCAATCATCACTTGTCAGCACTAAATACATTGCAACAACAGCAATTTAATCGCTGAGTTTTCAACAATACGGATGTTTAACAGTCATTAGGAAGAAATCACTTATCTGCGAACATTAAAAATATAAAAATTGTACTTTTTCATGTTTCGTTGCATTGAATGTGTTTTTTTTAAACACAAGTACATTACTCACAAACAACACATAATATAAACCTGATATGAAACGCCGTGTCCGTGTCGTTGTCTGCAGCTGTGAACGTTAAGGCTATTAGATTTTAGAAATTGCCAATTTTTACCTAATTTAGATAACTAGCAAAGCTAGTAACATTTAAACTATTACTAAAACTACAGTGAAGAGTATTTTAAGTCCTAGCATAATAATATCTTGATATCAGTGTCATTAAAAATCTAAACACATAATTGGGGGATGCAGAGACTGCGAAGGTATCTCTTCATATCATTATCATCGCCAACTTTGTCTGATGCACTATACTATCATGGAATGAAAATACACATGTGTTTTTTTAATTCTTTATCAATCTCAAAATCAAGACCACGTAAAAAATTCACTATTCATCTAAAGTGCATTAAAGATAGAATTGTTAAGTGTGCCAAGATCACCAAAATGAAGAAGGGCTAAAACTAGCCATTCAACTTTGTTGTAGCACATTATTATTTTTTGTTATATTTTTTTTGTACATTGGCGTGTTTCATTATACCCACGAACTTTTTTTTCTTCTAAACATTTTTGATGAAATAGTATTCAAAACGTAGGTTCATCTTTAAGTTAAGTGTTATACTCAATAGCAAAAAATAAAATATAACGCAACGTACTTAATACATGCATGGTTTTTAGCACAAAGCATCTAATAAAAAAATACTAACTAATTGATTGGAATGATTTCACTTTTTGATAGTCATTCAGTCATTCTCCCCTGCATTCTCATTTATGCATTTAGCACTTCTAATGATGATCATCATTTCATAATTCATGAAAAGAAGATTCTTATTTAATCAAGTTGCAATCAAATCGTGAGAATATTTATATGCATTCTTACGCAACAAATGATAATTTAACTGCCTATTTTATACATAAATACATATGTAGACTCACATCAAGCTATTCAAGAATTTTTTAAAAATTGAATGGCTGTTCAAATGGAAACCACTTGTCCAACAAATTATATGAAATGAATAGAAAATTATAAGAAAGCTCTAATACACGATCAGAGTAAAACTTACTGAAAGTTTTTGTGGGAAGGGCCACAAGCCTTGGCCTTTGCGGTTCCTTGAGTAGTTGATGCAATCAACCGTGCGGAGTCAATGAACAATATAACGTTCAAAACGAGAATGAATGCAACTGGTCCTGCAAAATAAATGAGTAAAGCTTGTTTCTGACCAAACCAGCAGTTGTGTCGTCCGAAGCTGGGGCTATATAACGGCATTTCCGCTGGAAGGAACTCGGCAACAACAGCCAAAGTAACTAAAATTGCTGGGAAGAGCCATCCAAATGTGGAGTAGAAAAAGAATCTCATCCATTGAGAACCTGAGGAAACTCGGAGTTCTTGAGTTGCTCGGCGAAGGGTCATACAAACATCCCATGCTAGTACCAGCATCCAGCAAAATGAAGCCATTAAACTGTGAAGGAGAGAAGAAGAAATTAAATTATTGATTGGTTAAATTGATAGCATGTTTTAGAAGGTTAAATCGTCATGCTCAAAATGTTGATTGCATACATTACACACACACGCTACATTTTAATAATATTTATGAAATAATAGTTAAATAGTTATATTGTGGAGTCGAGTATGTAATTACATTTTAGAATAAGAAAGCAAAAACTGAACAAAATAAAAATTGATTTGTATCGAGCATTTATTGCTTATCATTTTTATTCTGGCCATCATCATCATCATCTATTTAAAAAATAATAATAACGGTACAAAGTACAAAATTGCATTTAAAGCGTAGGTAAGACTAACATATGTTCTATCTATGTAGATAGTTATCAAGCTAGAGTTCATTGTTGGTGAAAGACGTTTGTGTCAATGGAATACACGTGTATAGACAATAGAATAAAGTAATTGTTAAATGGGTTTTGGTATAGCCTGTTACTTTCAACAAGTCACGTGAAAATTCATAACACTTGTAATTATTTTAGAATATATAAAGGTTAAAGTGACCATGAAGAGAGCTGTAAATTTTTGTCATTACTACAAACTTGAAAGTTTTTTTGTTTATGATCTGCTGATCTGAAGCAGTGAAGTTAAATTTAATTTTGACTGAAGAATGGGTTGATATCATGTCATATTTACGCGATTGCAATTATGTTTCATGATGAAGTTAACGACTGTAACATTGTAGCGTGTGCCGTTTTTTTCACATGCGCGGCAGCTCTGACAAAAAAATTTTTGTGTATGGTACAAATTTGAATAGTTTGTAATACTCTTCGGCAACATTTAAAAGTAACGTCGCAGTTTACTAATAACAAATGACTTCTTTGACAAAAATAGACATGCTATTTGAAGCAATTGCAATTCGTCCTTGATTTTTAAAAGTATTTGAATGGGTTTTTGAATCAGGAATAGATTATAATGAAGTTGCTTTCAAGTATTATTTTTCAAAGAACCATCACGTAAATTCATTATAAAAAACGTCAAAATAGCCTGACCACAGATTATACAATGTAACAAGTTGTATTGTTCAGTAATCATTGATGTTCAGCTAATTGTCAGTTGTATAAGTTTGAAATTTGAAAAACTATACCTACCTGTAGTACAAAATGACGGCCATCACGGTGCAAGAATGGCTGGGTATTTTGACAAATGGCATCCCCAAAAAGACTGAATAGGCAATTAGCAATGCGACGCAAAGAGAGGCAAGATTCTTTCCAGATAAGTTTCTCAGCTCAGGCACAATGCAGGAGGCGATGAGGTGCAAAATTATACAAACAACTGATATCAATACTCCAACGAAGCTCAAATAGCCCCAGGTGGCTCCGAATTTTTCTGTATAGTATTTTGTATGAAGAGCACAAATGACGAGGCGACTATCGCCTTGCACAACGTAATCGCTTTTTCTAAGATATTTGCTGTATGGTTCAATGAATACGCTTCCATTGTCCAAAATTTTGTATTCCTCTCTTGCCAGCATAATTTTGGGACACATTTCAAATTCATCGATAGCAGCAGCTTCAACCGACTCTGTGGAGTAGTAGTCAGAGTCCTTCGGTGATGTTGACTCCAAAACGTTGGATCCATCTCCTGACAAGTCGCTTCCGTCACCCAGTTCATTGCTGTCCGATGGAAGATTTGGATTTTTAGGAGTTGAAGTTGATACGCTAACACTAACGCATTCACCACTTCGGAATACTTGTCGTGGTCCACAAAGTACAGATCTACATCTTTTAAAGAATGGATCATAAATTTGTTCTGATGAGCACTTCTCAATCTGGCCAACAAGTTTTCCTGAGTCCGGATTCAAATCGAAAAGGAATGAAAAGACAACTTGGTTGAATTCAAACGTAAATCCAGCTCGAGCTAGGCCTATAGCTGCACACTTTAAATTCTCAGGTGTAATTCCGTTACAGATGGCACAATGAACGTTTCTATAACCTTCGTGGATGTGGTACACTTGGGCGGTGTAGCTTAAGCATTTTCTGTGAACCTGTGAAGAAATGACAAGGAAAAAACAAAAAGTTAATTTTTGCCTAGAAATCCAATTTTTTAGCATGATTAATCATTAATCACTCTCACACGATATCGATACATACGCAAAAGCATGCATGAAAAATTGAAAGATAGGTGTCCTGGCCTGACCTACACTCAATTCATGAATTTGTTCATTAAAATCTCAAGACCTTCCGCACATTTGAACAGAATGTAGACATATATGTGGAATTATTGTCAATAAATTAAACTTTTGTTCTTGATTTGATCGCTAATTTGTATATTTTAGAACAAGAAGCAAATCAGAGCAATATGCGATTGTGCATAGTTGGAGGTGCAGAGACTAGAGACAGGTAGATTGTCATCAGCCATGATAACGTAAATCTTATGATTATCGTAGAGAGCAAAATATACGTAATTCTTTTTATCTGTATCATTATTAACCATAAAACCACAGTACAATGCCGACTACCAGGGTGTGCTTGAATTTGAAGTGTATTCAGATTGCCCATTGTGAATTTAATTTTTTGATCTGTATAAAAATGTAAAACTAGCTTGGATTGGAATGAATGTGATGATATTTTATGGCCAATAAGGGGTCTTCAAAAGTACTCTTCTAAAAAGATTTTGCACTACCACAAATTATAATGACTCATTCGCAAAAATGTAATTTGTATTTGTGCATTCCTCTACAAATTTTAACTATTTACAAAAATATTGTCGTGTCCTTTGTTATTTTATAATAGGTACAAAAAATATGAGGTTTTGCTGGCTTGTTTAAAACCATCGGACCATGAAACCGACACATGGCGAATACAAATGATGATGACTGCTACAACTACAGCTAAAACACATTAAGAAATTTTTATCAATGATATATATGCACACTTGAAGATCATGTAACTTGGGGCCTCTTTTATTTACCTGTATGCGTAACAATGAAAAAAAAATTAATGTGGTTTGATATCATTAATAAAAAATCTTTATATGTGTTAACGTAGTAGTTTAAAGACCACTGCTGGGTTATGTTGTAATCAAATTGCGTTTTCAGAGCGTAATAAATTTTAACATATCCTCCAACACCCCTTTTTCTGTTACATATCATAAACGTGCACAGATTCCTTTTTGAGATTTTTATGCACTTATACTGACTAAATAACAAGGCATACGGCCAGTTACACTGAATAATCGGAAAAATCATAACAGACATTTTTAAGATATAAAATATAAAAAAATGTATGAGCTTCTTGATTAATATCATTATGTCTACTTGAAGTATGAAGTTCAATACATGCTAACGGACACGCACATAACGCAAACAAAATCAACAACATATTGTGCAAATGTGCGTAAGTAGTGTAGTTTGGTATGCATGTTGTGTTTAAAAATGTAATTTATTGTGAAACGCGGTTTAGATAATTGTACAAAAGGGACAAATGACGAATTGAGAAAGAACATCAGGGGAGACTTTAATTAAAAGAATCGGTACCTTCAAGGACCCAGCACGGTGTCAAAATTGTCTGGAAATTCGTCTTGAAATAAATAATTGCTTTAGTTCAGTAAATTCAGCAGCCTATAGGTAAGAATTTTACTATGCGAAAATGAAAAATGTTTCAATACTTGAAAAAAAAGAAAATTAAAACCATAGCTTGTGGGAATACTGATAGCAAAATAAGCAAATTAATTTTTTGTAGAAAACAAATTATAAGCCAGACACCACCGTGGGAAAAATTTATGATGACGGATGTATATTTTAAATAGGCTGTTCAATTATATACCTAAATTGAGAGTGAACGTGTTTTGCAATTTTCCAAAACTGAAAACTATTTACTCTTTGTAATGCAATGTTAAGCATGTATTATGTATAACCTTATCATCCTCAATTCCTCATGGTCATCTAAGAGCAATTAGCTAGAGCCTGTTTTAAAATTTCAGTTTTAAGGAATAATAGTAAGAAACTCCATGCTTATTTTTTGTGAATTGTTTTAAAGTAACAAACTTAGTTCATCTAAAACTTACGTCATGTAATGAATTGTTCTTACACAAATTAGTTTTGAAATTCAAAATGATATTTTATGATGATGATACTACAATCTGGAACTTTGTTGCTGGTTACAACATGTATCGTTGTGAATGGTGTAGATTTCACTATCGATCCTCAATGATTTATTTTATTTTGTCACGACTTCAATTTGCAAAAAGCAAAAGTTGTAACTGCAATCGTAAAATTGTGTTGATCGCTGCTGTAATATACTGCTAGTTTAGCTACTTCTTTTAATTTAAAAGCTAATTTAATCTGTCACTCAAAAGTACAAATACAGATGCATCCACGTAGAATGAAAGATTTCCTTTTAAAATGATCAAACATGCATGATAGATGATCGTTGCAGGGTTTTACTTTCACGTAATTCTACCTGAGTCTTAACATTTACTAGCTGAAATATTTACCACGATGGATGATGACTAGATAAACTTAAATTGTTGAGTGTAGTCTGGTAATTGCATAAAATGCTTCTAACTATTGTTTAGAATGCCGTAATGAATTAACTTATCGTTACTTATCTAATACGCCATACATACCCGTTATAAATTTTAATATCGATTGTGAAGGGATAAAAATAAAACAAATTACATACCTCAGTATTATTGTATCCAGATGGACAATCCCTTATTGCTGTCTTACAGAATCTCACCATATGGACAGCATTCTCAGGAATGACTGGATCAATTATGCAAGAGTGCCAGATCTCGTTGTCTCCTTGTCTGATAGTCAACCCCCATGAGCCTTGGTCTGATCTGTAAGATAACCTGCGTCTCACCATTTGAGCAGTGATATCCTCTTTGTTAGTTATCGAGGGACATTCCAGACGAGCTTGCCAAATCTCCATCCTCTCGTTGAAAGTTTGATTGTTACATACAGCACAGTAGTAGTTTTTGAATGTGAATCCTGATCGCATATTAGTCACGGGAAGAGATGAAACTGGATCAAATGAAGTTGTCTTATCATCTTCACAACCCCGTCGTATCTGCAAACGCATATAATACTATTACGTTACATTATCTTATCATTAATCATTTATGAAAGCAACTTAATTCATTTTTAGTAGCGAATTTCGTAAAAAAAATTATTTTTTAAAAGTTTTTCATTACAATCATTTTAACATGCTGTACAACATAAGAAATTCTTCTCAAGAAATACCACTGTTTTTTTCTACCGGAAGAATGAGTTGTCAGTAACGAAGATGCATCTTTCGTAGAATTCATAATTTCTTTTCAAATCGAAAATCCTTGTCTCTGAGGTATTTTATTTGTACCTCCTCTATTTGCTTGTTTGCTTAGTCAATTTACTCAACAGAAAATACGTAGGGCTAATGTAAGAAATCGTTTTGCTTCAAGTGAAATAAAAACTTGTTACAGGAAGCAACCTATTAAATGAACAAGCAGAGGGAATGTTAGTCCCTTTTAAAACATTTTGAAAATTTAAGCAAACGAAATTGAAAACGAGGATAAAGTAATTTTGACGGGCATACAAAATGCTTTATCGTTAGTCGTTAGCAATACTTATTTACGGTGCAATTTATTTGACACTTTAGTGCCAGTACTAATGGTTATAGGCACTCGAAAATGATAATGATTCCAAAACAGGCAAACAATACCTAAGCACTACAGACAGGTAATCATACCAGAAAATTGAAATTTTGAAACTGTCATGTCATGATTAATAGCTGAAAAAATTAATATAAAGGAGTAAACTAGACTTGACAAGAAATGATGACTTCAGTTTGTTTCCTTGTTTTAAGGCGAAAGTTTCAAATAATTTGCATAAAATATATGATGTGCTACAAATCATCACTGATGGCAGTATTACGAAAATGTACATGTAGCATATAACTTTTTGAAAGTTTTGGGGTAAACTTTAGGCCATACCAATTACATAATTGTAACATTTTAGTCGATTTATCTTGTATATAGTTTGTTATTACCGGGCAGAAAAATAAAACATGAGAGTAATGGGAATTGTTAGTTGACTATATAGTTAAGATATTTATCTCTCGAACTTTCTCTTACCGTTTCATCTTTCCAATTTGCTGGACAGTGTGTTTTCATATACAGCGAACCAAACTGTCTCAATTTGACACACTGGAAGTTTTCACTCTTCTTGTACGTCACATTTGGATCTCGACGATATGATGAATCCACACAGCAATCGTCATAAACTATACATTGTTGGTCACAAAAGCAATTTCTTTTCTTCCAATCATTCATCATTGCACCATTTCGATCTGAAATATAAATCGAAAATAATATAAATTTTACGAATTGACCATATTTATTCATCAATGCAATGCAATAAAATTATATATTTCGAAATCTGGAAATGCAATCATTATTGTCATACCGTTTCTGCTGGGTGCACAGGTATCTTTTGGTGCACATGTTTTGTTAGTTTTCTCAATATCCCCGTACGTGACTCTCGTCGGACGTATTATTGAAGAACGAACAATTCTTGGCACAATTGGCTCGGCTGAGCTTTTTGTAAATATACTATTTTCGAAAGCTAAGCAAACTAGAATCACTACTATGTACAATGATTTGGTTGATGATGAAGTTGACCTCGTGCGGACTTTTCGGCACAGAAAAGTCTCTGGCCTTCCTGTTGAGTATTTACTACAACTAATATGGCTGTGCATTTTTCTGCTTGTTTTTGAAACATTTGGCGTGGTGATCCTCAATGGGTCCTTTGTGCTGTTGCAATAATGAGTATCCATAATGTAATCCATGGTGTCATTTTCTTCCTTGCGATGATCTGAGCTCCTTGGATTATTCCAATCAAAGAATATCCTGGGGCTTTGAAGCCCCCACATTTTTAATCCTTCTCACCAAGACAAGTGATATTGTTGACCTAAAAGGCAAATAAAACACATCATGGTTAAATGACTCCTTTTGTATGCACGTTCAGCATTTGTCTTTTGTTTTTGTGTGATCTACCGGAAATTGTATTCGTTATAAATTACAGAATGACGAGCCATAATACAACGCAACACTCTAACTTAACATGTAGATTATTACTTTTTAAAGTCATTCTCTCGCAACTACTTTTTCAATTTACTCACAAGGTTATTGCTATTTACGAGATCACACGTTACAAAAATTTATTTACCTTAAAAAGCTATCATCAGATTTATATTTATACTAGGCAATATTATATGCATCATGTACTCAAAAAAATGCAGACTTAACTTTTGATTGCTTCTTGTCCTCATTGAGCAAATTATCCCAATGGTTTTGCATTTCAAATGTGCAAGCATGATTTCTTACGGTCTCCTTTTTATTCTATTTTTTTTAGTTTTCGATTTATTATGGCATGTCGTAGCTCCATTGTAATTTACTAATTTGCACCTTTCCACACATCCTAATCCTAATTCCCCATACTTTAAGAATAACACAAGTAAATATAATATATCTACCTTTTTACATTTAACGTGAGCATGAGCACATGACTATGACTTGTGTAAATGTGTTAACCTTAATCTCATGATACATTGTACAGTGCTGTAAATTACTGGGAATCAAGGGGACCCCTGGAAGGCATTATATCATTATCGCAAACTACACAAAAAAATTATATGAATCAGTTTCAGACTTTTTTTGTTGTTCACTAACTAGGGAACTCAGAAAAATGCCACTCGCAAATAAGCAAGTGAATAGTCAATTCTAAATCATTTTTACACGTAGATT